>BQNB010097007.1:2944-25490 GCA_026074375.1 Tanacetum coccineum | reverse complement strand
GTGAATAAAAGACAAATGCAAACGTAAGAGAGTAAGATTGATACGGGTAAACCAGTTGATGCTGATTTGGTTATCACAGAAAGCAGTGGAACAAAATCAGAAGTGCAAGATGATAGCAACAGGTCAGGGAATGTTACAGATGCTGATGATGCAAATATCAAACCCATATATGACAAAGAGCCAATGGCTAAGGTACAATTGATTGCTGAATGTAATATCTTTGCTATAGGACAATAGCATACTGAGCAACCTGTAATCATTAATGAAGGTAGGGTTGACCTATTAACCAGTATCTTGAACAATATCAAGTTAAAAGTCCTATGCTTGATTCATCACCTGATAACCAGACAACTGACTACTCAAAACAATCACTCGAGTCTGAAAATATTTTACTCAAAAAGACCGTTGCCCAATTTCAAAAAGATTTTTCAAGAATGGAAGCACATTGTATTTCTCTTGAACTTAAATATCAAAAACAAGCTTTAAAATCAGGGCAACATGGTCAAATTTTAAATGTATAACTATTTTTTAAAAATCATTTAAAAAAAAATAAAATTTATCTTTTTTAATAAAAAAAAATTTTCTTTAATAATATTATAAGTAATAAAGCCAAGATTAAAAAGGAAATTGATGTACTTGAAACAATGAACATCGAATTAGAACATAGTGTGGCTAAATTACTAAAGGAAAATGAGACTTTAAAAAAGCATTAAAAAGAATTGTATGATTCTATTAAAATTACGAGATCTAAGACTATAGAACAGACAACTTCATTGCTTGCTAATAATGCTGATTTAAAAGCTCAGATTCAGGAAAAGGTGTTTGCAGTTGCTGCTTTAAAAAATGACTTAAGAAAGTTAAAAGGAAACAGTGTAGATACTAAGTTTGCTAAAACATCAGTCTTAGGGAAACCGGTTTTACAGTCACTAAGAAAACAATCAGTTGTTAGACAACCGAATGCGTTTAAATTTGAAAGGCCTCAAATGTCAAAACCACAGTTTGCCTCCCAAGTTGATGTGAATAACAATTTGTCAAGACCAGTAACTCAATACTATTTTCCTAAGAGAAGAGAATCAGCTTTTGCAAAACCTAATCATATGATTGCATCTAGCAAATCTAGGAATCATTCTAAGAACATGCCAAGATTTAGTTCAAATGACATGGTTCATAATCACTATCTAGATGAAGCTAGGAAAAAGATACAAGAAAGAGATAGGAACTCAAACACTAGTGTGATGCCTTCTGCTAGATTTTAAAGCACTGCCGGTCATAGCAAACCAAAACCTAGGAGCACTAATCACTCAACTAGGAGTTTACCTATATTTAAGAGTAGTTGTGTAACGATATTGGCTGTGCCCATTGCAGATCACTCTAAGAATTCTAATTCTTTCTCAGATTCCAAACGCTTTGTTTGTTCTACATGTCATAAGTGTGTTTTTAATGCAAATCATGATGCTTGTATAATAAAACTCTTAAAGGAAGTAAATTCACGGGCTAAGATTCAATCCCATAAGATTAGAAATAGTAACAAACCCGTAGATCAAAAGAGTCATACTCATAAAACTGGTAGGCAGATCATCATAGGACATAGGTTTTCTCCCAATAAGACTTCCGTTGTGTATGAGAAAACATCTCCTAGATCTGATCTTAGGTGGAAACCCACGAGTAGATTTTTAAATCTGTTAGTCTTAGGTGGATTCCTACAGGACTGTTATTCGACTCTTGCACGGGCAAGAATGATAGTGAACCCACACATGGTTCAAGTGTAGATATCCCTAATAATTATGAATACAAACAAACTCTGGATTTAAGTGCAGGTACATCACTCACTCGTCAGCAGAAACAAAGAATTGATTTCAATGCAGGTACTTCATTTAAAGTAAAGTAGGAAAATCTCAGAGTATGGTTGCTGAAAAATCTGATATCTCAAAAACCAGTGTCACAGTGGATTCACAAATGATGAAATTGCAATGACATTTCAACACATTAGTTCAAGCCTCGATCCTCAATGCCAAATGATGTTTGAACAAAACGGTTCAAGCCTCGCACCTTAATGTCAAAGAAGTTCCTACAGCAGATATGATAAGCATGACGTCGATGATAGAGTTGGAAAGTCTATTCGGTCCTTCGTTCGACGAATATTTCAATGGAGAAAATCAAGTTGTTTTAAAGTATTCCGTTGTTACTACTGCTGATGCATCCTATAAACGTCAACAATAGCCAGATTCAACTTCATCTACTTCAAATCTAGCAACAACTGTCGTTGCTGGCGGAAACTTCGACTTGTAAATATATTTTTGATTTTTCTCTTTATTTTGATTTATAAATATTTTTGAAAAATAAAATACAAAAATATAAAACCAACAAAAAGAAATAGAAAAATATAAAATCTATAAAAACAAAATATAAAATCAGAAAATTTCAAAAATACCAAAAAGAATCTTCTCGACATGTCTCTTGGAATCGATAACATTTACGTACCTAGAAATGTTGATTAACATTGACACGGGTGTGTAAATGAAGTTCGAGCAAGAGTTCAAATGTTTCAAAACATGTCATTTCTAAATTTTCTTTATGACTTATGTACATTTCAGTGCATAACTCGGACCTAAATGTAAGGAAAGTGTATCTTTTAAGATAACTTATCCTATCAACGAGAAAGTCAAATTTCTCGGGTCTTGGGCTCCTACTTTTAGTCTCTGACTTTGTAATAATTACAATTATTACTCTTAATTTAAATTCCTAACAAGGGGCATTATTGTTTAAATAAGTCCAAATAAGCCATTTAAGCTGCCTAGCTTATAATAAGCTTTAACGAGCTTATTTGCTTAATTGGCCTTTTGGGGCCCATAAGTCCATTAAGGGGTTCTAGCGGGCTCCATTTAAGTTTTATAAAAGCACAATATCTCCATTAAGCTTATTCAAGTTGTAAGTTGGAAATTAGCTCGAGAGAGCTTATTTTTGGCCCTTTTTTGAAGTTATGGGGCTCGTGAGCCCAATATCTCGACCCGAATTGACATACAAAGGTCCACTTAGCAATTTACTTAGGCTTATTTTCTACCCCTTTTAAGTTATTAAATTGTTTTTTGGTCAAGCTTATCCCAAATCTAGGCTAATAAAGCTCAAGTTAATGGGAATGTTGGGCCATTAAGGGTCCAATGGATTTTAAAGGTTTAGTTTGATCCATTAGAGCTCAGTTAAACTATATTTGGGTCCATTAAGTCATTTGCTTATGAGAGTTCATCATAAGCTGCTTTGGCTTTTCTGAGCTTATCGATCAATAGGGCTCGTTAATGGGGTCTAGTGGAGTCCTTAGGGTTTTGGTTGGGGGCTTTCTCATGACATGACAAGATCCATGTGAATCAAATAAGCCTTATAGACCTCTAAATAAGCTTGGGGTGCGTATTATTAAGCTAAGACTTCAAAGGAAATGGGCTATTGGGCCCTTTGGGCTCTTGCACTGGGCTGGCAAGCCCCCAAGTGACCCGCAAGCTCCCTTGGTTCACTAGTTCGTTCTTAGGGTTTTTTTTAACCGTCTATTTTTACACTCGTTAACATTATTAAACTATGACTTTATTATCATGCAATTCGGATTAATAAGCTATTTTACGCGTTCCCAAAGAAAAAGGTTTCGTTTACATTAAAAGTTTACATATAGGATTCGTGTTTTTATCAAGAATGAACTCATGAACACCTTGGCTCATATTTGTAGGTTTCTATGAAACATTTAAGCTCTTGCTCGATATGTGAGACCGTGTTTCTTTTTGTTAGCACCACATAAGGCCTAGTATATGTTTAAGATAGGGGCTTGATACCATGCATGGCTTTCGAATATGCATGTTCATGTCTGCCAGTTTTATATACTATAAAATATATCACAATATAATATAAACTTAAGAGAAATTAAGAAGATTACCAAGTTACCCTTGATAAAATTCACTCTCAAAAATATATATAATATAATATAAAATACGTATATTAAACCGGGTAAGTATGATCACCCGGGTCGTTTCCCCAATGACTAGTGAAATTGAAACCACGTTTTAGTTCGGATTCTGATTTGAATGAAGCAAAGATATTTTGGATAAGCTATTACTACTAAATAAGAAGCAACAAATAAAATGACAATTAAGCAAGTAAACTAATTTTAATCCCTAAAAATGTAAACTAAAATTATAAACCTAAGATAGGACAAAAGAAAATTTTAGGAAAAAGAAAAACATTTTTTTCTTGCTTTTTAGATTAAAGATATGATTTTTCTAAAATTAAAATTATAAAAATAATAAAACTCTTAAAAATAAAGTCCTAAAAATTTTATAAAAATTACACTAATTAAAGAAAATGCACAGAAATTTTCTAAAAATAAAAGCCCTAATTTTTATCTTTTTATAAAAGTTTAATTAAACTAATTAAAACCTAACCCTAATTATTAATTAAAACTAAATAAAACTAATTAATAACTAACTTAGGGACTAACTGTGTAAAACACTCAAGGACTAACGGGGCTAAATCACTTAACGGGCAAGGATTAACTAAGAAACAACTAAAACAGAGAAATTACAAGAATGGTCCCTGAGGATCTAACCCGATAACAACTAAAGTCTAATTATAAGCTCAAATTTAAAAAGTGCTTATCATTAAAAACTTGAAAGAGCAAAGTTGTAAAGGAAGCTAGTAGGAACAAAATTAATAAAAGCTACTTGGGCTGAAAATAACAAATAAGCTCAATAAGAGCTTATTTCTAAACTGACCTCAGAAAGGAGGCCTTAACTCTTGGTTTTAGAAAATAAGCTATAAAAGACTCAAAATTAATTCAAAATGAAAAAGGAAAGAAGTTCTAATTAGCTTATGACTAGCTTAAGCTAATTAAGAAAAGAAAATAGAGCTAGAAACCCTTTTAAGCTACTAAAATTAATCATGAACTAGGCAAACTCAGAAAACAAAAGCAATAAGCAAAAATCTAATTAAGCTAAAATACTCAAATAGAAAATCTAGACTTTGAGCTACTGAAAACTTATAAAACTGATTATTATCTATCTATTTAAGCTATAACTTCTACCATCTTAAGCTAAGATTCAAAATTTAATAAGCTAAATTACTACCTACTGTTTTTGGTTTTTTAAGTATTTTTGTGATTTTGACAGCTAAATTAAGCTAGGTAAATAAGCTAGAAAATGAAATTTAAGTCCTAATCTATATTAAGCTATAACTAAACTATAAGATGCTAAAAGATAAGCTATTAAATCCTACAATTGCTGGCTTAAATTGGGATTTGAATATCAGCAGTACTAACTAACTTAGTACTGCTGATGCAGAGATCTTTTTAACAGCTGAATAGGCTAAGAAAATAAGCAGTAAAATGAAAACTAAAACCTAAACTATATTAAGCTATATCTAGATTACTTCTAACTTGAATTTAAAAACCTAAATCCTACTTTTACTTAACTAAGAACTAGTCTAAAAGTGACAGTACTAACTGTGACAGCAGTACTAACTTTTTAGTTAGTACTGGTGCACTTTGCACAAGTGCAAACCAAGAGTGCAGGTTACCCTGGGGATTCTAATGCACTAAACACACTCAATTGAGTGTGTTAAGTCCAAATTTAAGCACACACAAGCCAAAGGGTACCTAGAATAAGAATAAGCAATCCTAACTTTAAACTAAGAGTGCCCTGGTGCTGGAACCATTATAATAAGCCATAACTTTTTGAAAAATGAAAATTAACTTTTGAAACCTCTTTGCCTAATGATTATTTGTGAAATCTAAGCTGACTTAAACAATTTCAAAAACTCACTTTGACTTTGGGAGGTCAAAGTAGCTTAAACCAAACACCCCTTTAAGACTAAGACAGTTTTGATTAGGCTACTAAATTTGAAATCTAGTAAACAAGTGCTTAATACCAGACAATTAACAGATTAAAACTACTTTAATAAGCATGACTTAACAACTAAATAAGCAATAATCTAAGACTTAAGCTATTTTACTATATTTTTGGTTTTTTAGAGGTTTTTAAGACAATTATATGAAAATCTATGATTCAAACTAAGAAAGTTAAAAACAGATAAACAACTATGATGATTTAGCTAGATAAAACTCAAATAAGCACTAATAAGCAAAGAGAATAAGCAAATAAGCAGATCTAAATATAGAAAGCAATGAGATCACTATTTAAAGCTAGAATAAAAGGAAATTAAAGAGAAACTTACAAACTCCTCTAGCTAAACAAGAGGACCAATAAAGGCAGCTACAAGCTCTCCTAGCTTATGAATAAGCTAGGAGTTAAGTCCTTGAGAACCCTTCCATGTTTGGTTCTCCTTCCAAAAAGCTCAATAATCCACAAGTGTAAGTTAAGATGATTAAAGGTTTAGATATGATTAATTCTGAATTCAATAAGCTCTATTTCAGCTTATAGACTGAAAGAGCTTTAAATGAGCTTATTAGCTTATTGAGACAACTTGGCTTATTAAGATAGCTTATGAAAAAGAGATTTGGAGAGATTAAGAAGAACTGAATTTCATTAATAAAAAGCTTTCTTACATTACTTAAAAGGAAAATTACAAGATTAAAAACACCATTAAGCTAGAAATTAAAATTTAAGCTACAACTAAATTAAGCTACGACTAGAAATAAAAAAAACTCGATTTGGCATGTGTGAGAGGTGAGGCCCTATTTATAGGCTACCTTGGATCCTTCTAGCCTCTTGCCTTGCTCTCCAATTCTTTTAATCCTGGCCAATCATTTCTTCAATCATTTAAGCATTAATTGTGGCCGTTTGATCAAGCTGTGGACACCTGAAGATTGCCAGCGTGTCATTCTATTATGGATGTCATTTGTGCTTCTTTTGTGAGTGATTTAAGTGTAAAACCCACATAAATTTGTGCTTTCTCCGTGGCTTTGAGCTTGAGAGAGAGCTAATGAATGCCTTGATAAGACTGATTTGACCCTTCATTTATACCTGTGAGCTCTTGAATTGTCTTCTTTGCCCATCAATTTCTATTTGCCCTTTGTTTTAGCATGGGGGTGAAAGGATAGTGACGATGAACAGTAAATGGGTTTCGCGCCTAATTTTCGACAGTTAAAACTGTTATAGCTTTGGCCTTTTGACACTTTAGTCCCTTTCATTCCTTTCCTCTTTTCTAGTTATAAATAACTTTGGGAAAGTGCAAGTTTGGTCCTTGGAGTTTATATAAAAGTAAAGTGGGCTAGGATTTGGGCTTTATTAGATCCGGGTAAGGCCCAATTAGAGGAGGGGACATTTTTGGACTTTTGTGAGACTTTGAGGGCTAAAATGGAATATTGTAGGACTTGTTGACTTTTGTTGACCAATGATTGACAAGATTTGACTGAGGCTTGACATTCTGGCTTTGGCTTTGTACTCTTTTGATTCTCGTGTCCGTGCTTGCTTAAATTTGTGCTAAGTTCTTCCAAACTTTAATGAATCCTCACCTCACCTCTGTCTTTTATCGACTCCAAAAGTGCCATCTTTTATCAATCACTATAATATCTAAAAAAATCATCACAAATAACATAATTCCATCTTAAACTAAGTTGATAAAATATAAATAATCAAAAATTTCTTCAGTTCTATATAAACAAATTTAAATACACCCAAAATTGTAAAAAAAATACCTTTAAGAAATTGAGAAGAGAAGCAACCTCTCACCCATTGCCAGAATTTTTTATGGTATAAAATTTTTAGGGTCTTTTGTATGATTTTATGATAATCTTTATCTATGATAATCTTCTTAGAATTTCTTAGCTTTAAATTTTTTTTGATATTGTAGAAGAACGGGATAATGAAAGGGTAAGTGGGTTTTGGGAGATTTTAGGTGACGACACGTGTTATGGGATATAATAAAGGGGGGTTGCAAACTTAGTGGGAAATTAAGAACGGGTCACATTAAATATTTAACGTATCGGGTTGGGCCAGGCGGGTGACATTCAATGCCTTTACCCCGACCTCCCCCAATTATTGTATGTTCTTAGGCTGGATGGAGTGGTAGTGGTAAACCGACCTGACACGTCAGCGCCACATCAGCTTTCTCTCTCCAAATAAAACTCACCTTACAACTCACCTTTCAACCGTAATAAAAACTCACCTTACAACTAAAACTCACATTACTCACCCTTTTTTTTATTTAAATACTTTTATTCATAAACTAAAAAATAAATATTTACGTAAACGTAAACGTATGAAATTAATAAAAACGTTAACTAAATTAAAAACTTTTATTCATAAATTAAAAACATTACAACACAATAAAAAACAATACATAGATTATTAAAAACAATTCATAGATTATTAATCTGTTTCGTATTCCGAATCAGTGTGCACCCCAAATTCCAAAATGAATAACTCACGTTCAACTTCTTCTTTCTTAATTCTATCCTCCCACTCTTTTTCAGCTTTTGCTTGTTCTTCCAATGTTTGTCTTAGTACCTCTTCATCCTGAAGTAGTTGTTGATACTCTTTCTCAGTAAGAAATCCGTGAGTAATGGGACTTGTGGGCTTGTGCGTATTTTGTTCTGATGACGAACCACCCTTATGGGTTTCTGAGTCGTGGTTGGGGGTTGTGTAAGGTTGTTGAAGGATTGCTTCGGTTGGTTTTTCGGGTGCCGAGGGATTGCTTTGGTTGGTTTCAGACATGGCGAGTTTTTGAAATGTTGTTTGAATGTGTGAGAAAAAAGTTGTGAAAAGAGTTGGTATTTATAGTGGGAGAATGAAAGGAGTTGGTATTTTCAGATAACCAAACATATTTAGTCTCAATTTGTTTTTCTATTTTTTCAGCCTTTCGATACATAGCAAGATTCATCTCGTAATCTTTATCAGATTCTCGTTTCAAAAAAGTGTCGATCAAATTACGAGTCTCTTGTGGAATGTCATTGCATTTCTCGTATGCTTGTCTAAGATCTTGTTTAGCTGCGCTTGCATTGTCAAATTGCACGGCTAAATCCATCATCGCTTTCTGACGAACGCTATCTTCGTGAATTAGTTTTTGAACCAAAGCGTTAATTTCATCGACGGCGTGTGGAATAATTATGTATAAAAATAAGTGAATTAGTGGGTATTTATAAGTAAAAAGTAGGGTTTTTTTTTAAAAAAAATTAATAAAAAACGGTTAGATTTCGGGAGGGGCCCACTATTTTTAAAACCCACACTAGGTGAGTAAGTCACGAATTGACACAAATATTAGGCCAAAACTCACCGAGCAAAAGGAACTCACCTAGGTGAGTTTTGCCACCGGAGTGGCACTCGCACGCGAGTGGCTAACTCACCTAGGTGAGTTTTGCACCACTCCGTCCAGCCTTATAATATGTTTACTAGAATTTAGGACTCTTACGGAGTATATATTATATTTGTAAGGCGGTCCATTTCTAATACAAGGTTGGGAAATACTTTTTTCAAATTACCCTTAATAGCCATTTTTGCATTGGATAACTGATGACATTCAAATAAGTCTATTTTATTTTTATTTTTTTTTTTTTTTTTTTTATTTTATTTAAAACATTTCATTTTATCCAGTATAAATTACCATTTATATAATTATTGCAAGAATTGGTACTTAATTGCTTATATTTATTATTTGCAGTAATTATGGAGTACAATGTGAAGTTTATATGAAACGCACGCATTTTGGAGCATAAATGAAGAGTTCAAGAGAGTCTACTGAACTGACAGCAAATACGCCGTATTATTCTAGACTTATACGCCGTATCCAAGACTTGATGAACTAAAAGACCATTGCCTGACTTTGAAGAATAGTCGTATCAGAAATCAACGTTACGCCGTATATAATACTGTGGTCAACAATGAAGAACCAACTGGGTTTACCTCAATACGCCGTATCCAGTAAAGAAGATACGGCGTATCCGTGCCAACACTTCACAGATAACCACGGTCAAACAGTCAAAGATCATGCATTTAATGCGGTCAATAATCAGTGATCTTGCAATTAATGAAAATCGTGGTCATAAGGAAAGTTGAATGACACTTAATGATGATTACACGCAGAATTAATGACAATTTATGGTCATTAATGATAATTGGTCAACATTCAACTACTAACCAGGGAAACCCCATCAATACGCCGTATTGACTGCATTGAATACGGCGTATTGACCAATTTTCAGACACTATAAATACAGGGGGGGGTGGGGGTAACCCCCCCTATATAACTCAGTTTTAGGTGTGCAAGAAAATCCCTAAACCACCAAGTCGACTCTCAGACGTATAGAAGAGCCAAGAAGGTCAGAAATGAGCCTCAAGATCATAGGAAAACTCTTGTAATCTTCGCATAACCGAATACGCGTTCGATTGAGGTTTCTTTATTTTAATCGTTCATATATCAAACCGTGTGTATTTTTACAAGGACTATGGGCTGATACCTTTAGGTATCAGCATGAAGATTTAATGTTTGGTTTGTTTATCTCGATTGTCTTAATTTATCGTTGCTTGTTTGATTATGTTTACCATTTTATACTTGTTTACGTGTATGTATGTGACCTATCATTCAACTGGGTCTAGTCCGACATATTTAATGCGCTGCAACTTTGGTGTTGTGTGGGCGTAGGCTAAGAGTCCGGGATGGCTCTCTATATTTGCATGTAAGTGGGTAAAGTCCCAATGGGCTAGGGTTTAATAAGATCCCATTATTAATCACCTAAGGTAGATTATTATCAACAAGAATGATGCTTTATGCGGGCATGTTAATTGTGACAGGATTATTCGTGTCTAGGTCTTAGGATGAAGTACCGCCTAAGTCTTAAGAATGATATGCCGCTTCTAGATAAGATTATCATTGCACTAATAAACAAACCTGTGTTTTTATGGATTATTCATGGTTGATATGTTTTCCTTATTTAGTATTTGACCGCTTCTCTATCGTTTGTTAATCTTCTTGTGTGTGTTTATTGCTTTACTTGTCATTAAAACCTTAGCTTAGACACCCAAACTCGTGTTAGTCTCTCAAGCTGAACCCCCTTATCATTAGCTTAGGATTTGCATAAATTAGATAACTAAAATACTGAAAAATTAGATATTAACGCTCTCGCTCTTAGTGATCGACACCCTACTTACCAACGAAGCTACATCTTGACCGGGTACACTGCCCGTTAGAGTGTTGTTTTTGTAGGTATAGTCGGCATAAAATAAATAGTAAAACTTGATACATAAAATAACACCTACACAACGACACATCAAAGTTTTTGGTGCTGTTGCCGGGGAGTAAAGTTGTTTAATTCTTATTTATTAGTGTTTTAGTTTAGTTTAAATTGCATAATTGTGTGTCTGTTTGTGTGTTTAATTTCCTGCATTATATATATTGCATATTGTGTGTTTGTGTGCATTGTTACAGCCTGCTGTAACATTCTGAGTCGAATACTCAATATGGCGTATTCAATTTCTTGGATACGGCATAAAAAAAAATTCAAACCAATACAGCGTATTCGACTTTATCATCAATACGGCGTATCAGGCTATTTGACAGTTTTCTTTCCAAGCAAATTTATTACAGGTTAAAATTGACGACCCCAACATTACTATGGAGGAATACATAAGGCTCGGGGAAAAAAAGCTCAAAACGTGGGAAAGTGTTTAAGTGGGAAACTGCTAAGTATGGTAGAATCTGGTCGCATTGAAGACGTTCACGATCTCAGATCCATTGAAATCGAATTCCCAGCTATAATCTTCAATGATAATTTGACATCAAATGAAACACTCTCTTGTGAACCCACTGTAAGTTCTCTTAACGATAATGAAATTGACTTTAGAATATCGTTTGGCGAATTTGACAATGAAGATTACACAGTAGTTTATGATGAAAATTCATTTTCCTATAAAATAATTTTTGTCAACAATTTGAAAACGGATTCTGAAAATGATAATGAAAAAGTCAATATGCCTTCGTTTTCGTCACCCGAGCCCGAGGTCAGTTATTTTAATGATTACAGACTTCTTTAAAGAGTTTGAGAATGAATTTCTAAGCATTGTTTACAATGATGCTCTAACGTCTAAATCAGATCTCTTAACTGAACCTACTATAAGTCCTAGACATATCGATGAATTTGATTTGAAAGATGAAACATCATTGTCCGAATGTGATGAAAAGAACAAAACGTTTTATACTTTAATGGTTTGCTTCCTTTTAACGTAATGTATCCCGATGATTTAAAATAGGATACGGACAATGATAATGATAAAATCGATATTGAGCAAACCTTCGGGGGATATGTCTGTCATACCATCACCTAATGTAATAAATATTGATACACAAGGGTCAAATAAGCTTTTGGAAAGAAGTCATGATAATGATGGGATTAAATTGGGGCAAGTCTAACTTAAAGACTTTGCTGTATTAATTGTTTGGTTTGTCTTATCTCGATTGTTTCTTTAATTTTATCGTTGATTGTTTGATTATGCTTACCATTTTATACTTGTTTATGTGCTTGTATGTGACCTATCATTCAACTGGGTCTAGTCCTACATATTTAATGCGCTGCAACTTCGGTGTTGTGTGGGCGTAGGCTAAGAGTCCGGGATGGATCTCCATATTTGCATGTAAGTGGGTAAAGTCTCAATGGGCTAGGGTTTAATAAGATCCCATTATTAATCACCTAACGTAGATTATAAATCAACATGCAGGAGGGCTTTATGCGGGCATGGTTAATTGTGATACAGGATTGTTGTGTTCTAGGTCTAGGATTGAAGTTACGCCCTGTTCTTAAGCATGATATGCCGCTTTGAGATATGATTATCATTGCACTAATAAACAAACCTGCATTTTATCGGATTATTCATGGTTGATATGTTTTCCTTATATTAGTATTTGACCGCTTCTCTACGTTTGTTTCTCTTCTTGGTGTGTTTATTGCTTTATGTCATTAAAACCATTAGCTTAGACACCCAAACTCCATGTCAGTCTCTCATGCTAGGAATTTGTATAAATAGTTAACTAAAAATATGTATAATAATATTAGAATATTAACGCTCCGCTCTTAGTTGAATCGACACCCTACTTACCAACGATGCTACATCTTGAGGGTACACTACCGTTAGAGTGTTGTTTTTAAAGTTAATCGGCATAAAATAAATAGTAAAACTTGATACATAAAATAACACCTACACAACGACACATCAATAACATAGTTTTTTTTATTCAATTACTTGAGAATACTCATACTCAAGTCTTTGAAGCAAAGACTAGATGTTATCTCGCTCACACCAACCTATTATTTTATTATAAAATGTATCGCAAAAGCTCTATAATCACTTTTTGTATCTGACTTATGTTTGATGAATAACTATGTTATGACAAAAATATCTATCGCACTACAAAAAAAAGGGCTTTTAGTGACACAATTTTTAATGACATATAAAAAAAAGTGTAAGTAAAAGTACATGTTTACTTACACATTTCAAAAAAGTGTAAGCAAAAGTCTAGTTTTACCCACACTTTCTAAATGGTAAGCAAAAAGTCTAGTTTTATCCCACACTTTTTAAAAAATGTAAGCAAAGTCTATTTACCTACACTTCACATAAAATGTAAGTAAAAGTCTAGTTTTGCCCACACTTTTAAAAAAGTATGAGCAAAAGTCTAATCTTTACTCACACTTGACATAAAATATAAGTAAATGTCTAGTTGCGCCCACACTTTTAAAAAAGTGTGAGCAAAAGTTTAATTTATACACACACTTTACAAAAAGTGTGAGCAAAAGTGTAGTTTTACTCACATTTTTTTAAAGAGTTTTACTTTTACACACACATTTTAATGAGTGTGAGTGAAAATTTAACTTGTAACTAATGCTAATCGCGATCCAAAAACCGATTTGTTCCAAAACACGGGACCGAAGACCAGACCGGACGAATGCCGATTTGGTCAAAAACACATGACCAAGGATCGTGTTTTCGGGATGGACCGGCCCGGTTCGGTTCGTCGGTTCGTCAGACCGGCCCAGTCCAACAAAATGACAGACCGAGGACCGAACAGGATTGGAATATGGTCAGTCCGGTCCAGTCCAATTCGATTCGGTTCGGTTTATCTGTCTAGTCCACGATCTATTATGCCGAGCCCTGCTTGTTGAAATATGTAAATACAAGGCTCTTTTTTTTCAAGGTCATTAAAACCTTTTACTAAATATTTTTATAAAAAATTTACTATAGTTAGACATAATTTTATAAAAACTTTACTACAGTAATATTTTTTTATTAAACTATCCACTCGCCTTTTCATATAAACACTTTCCCCTTTTGTTTTTGTTTTTTTTTTTTTTTTCTAATTTTTTTTTTTACTTTTTTTTTATTTTTTTTTTTTTTTTTTTGGATATTCGTTTCACCTAATTTTCCCCAATTCGCTCACACTGATTCATCCACTCTCACACACAACTCGCGACCAATGATTTCTGTATCACCCAATTCGTTAAAGGCTAACGGATTAACCTGTAATCAACTCGTTAAGGCTTACCATAGATTTGATCGAAGCAGATCGTTACTCAACTCGTTAGGGCTAACAGATTAACATGCAATTCGGTAGATTTAAATTATTATTATTTTTTTGTTTATTTTGCGATATTGTGATGTTGTAGTGTAGTTTTTGATAGAATCTTCAAGTATAAGTTAGGTTTGTAAGTTATTGATGCACATAACATGTTCGATGAAATGACTCAATGAAATATGTTAAGAAATAAGTATAAATTATTGAAAATGTGTTTTTGGGAAAGCCTTTTGTAAAGATGCACATAAGGTGTTTGGTGAAATGCCTCACTTAGTTGTGTGAAAATGAGTATAGAAACTTAATACTGTGTTTAGACATAAGTTGATACTTAGTACATGCTTGTTATGTGTCACATGTGTTGTTTTTTTTCTTAACTCTTTACTAAAGATGCACGAAACTGCACTCCATAACTTACTTTTGCTTAGTTGTAAACCAAGTAGGAAGAACAAAAATTAAGATGTCATTGTTATGATGTTTCGCGTGTGGTAAAGTAAAACTAAGTGCACATTTAGTGAGGTTACTTTTCCCTGTGGTTAGTGAAATTGTATCTCTCTTTGAACTCTTAGTCCTTATACTTCCAGCAACGGACTTCATAAAGAGATCGCTACTTTACGAAGTATCTAGTACGAACGTACAGCAGTGTTGTGTGACTCTCCTCTATCACCGTACGCTCCTGGGTGAGATCTCCGATGACTAAGAGTTCCCAGCGCGCTGCCTTAGTCCTCCGTATCAGTCTCCGCGCCCCACCCCCCCCCCAGGTGCTCTCTCTAATCGTTGGAGTAAGTCCTTGAAACGAGTCCATGCTTCGGAGAGAGATTTACCTTGGTGTTGTTGGAAAATCACGATGTCATTACGAAGTTTAGAAGTCCTTCCTGGTGGAAAGAATTAAGCAAGGAAACGATTAGTGAGATCCTCCCAATTGGAGATGGATCCCGCGGGGAGACGCTCAAGCCAATTGCTAGCTTGATCTCGAATGGAAAAATGAAATAAACACAGGCGTGTCCTTTCCTTATTATCACCATTAAGGTTAAGTGAGTCCATAAGTTTTAAGAAATCCTTAAGGTGTTGATTTTGATCCTCGGACCGAAGTCTGTGGAATGAGCATCCGTTTTGCACCAACCAGATGGTGTCGGATCAAAGAGGTACCACATTGTTCCCATCGGGGACCTCAATGGTGTTTCGGTAGCTCTTGTGGCTAGGTTTGGAATAATCTCCTAAGGTACGTCACGAATTTTCGTTTTCCATAGAGGTCAACGAAAAAGATTTACAAAACAAAGGGCACAAAGAAAACATAGACTACAAGAAAGCTAATGACAAAAAATAAAAATATCACTCAAAAGGATTCAAGCGAGTAGACCTAAGCTAAATAAAATCCGAAACCTATACAAGTACCCGGCAGCGGCGCCAAAAACTTTGATGAGGTTGTGAAACTCCACTAAGTTTTACACCTCCCTAGGCAGTGTACCTAACCATTGTAGTGTAGTATAGGCAAGACTTGGAGGTTGTTATCGTTCTCTAGGGGAATAGCGTATGAATGTCCGAACTAGATGTAACTAAGGTCTAAGGGATTGAAAGAAGAATATTTTTGAATTTTTATATTTCAATGAAAGCAGATAAAGTCTCGGGTTTGAAGGAGGTTTGTTTTAAACTAATTATCTAATAATTAAACTAAACTAATGTGGAGAATTTGTATGATAAAAAAGAAGTGTTTACTTAATCATGCATGATCCTTAGTATGCTTCTCTTAACCTTATTGCCTTGTCACACTTGAGATGTATGTGTAAGTATTTTCGAGAAGCATGACGAATTACACAAAAACACGCTGTCTACGTAATACCTTGCTACGGGACAACGCACAAGTTTTGAAGACATGTATAAGGCCCTGGGAATAGACGCGCATTAAATACTTAAAGGGGTCATCCATGTAGACTGGGTCAGGTAGTATGAAGACTATTGCCGATAAAATCCTTTCTACACAATCATGTCGCTCTAGATCTTTGATACACTTAAGTAACTAGGTATCTAGAGTCAAAACATGCACACACATCAACCAAGGAGCAATATTATTATGATAACATTCCAATTTCACATACAATTCTTAAGCAAACACTAATGAGATCTAGCCTAGTATGTTAAAGATAAGTAAAGCACAATAACCAATCAAACAATAAGACATATTGAAAGATAAAAGGATAAAAGAACTTCACTGTATTGAAACAAGCGATTAGGAAATGTACAAAAGGGTTGGGAAACCCTAAAATACTCCCAAAGACATCTACAAATCATTTTCTACTGAACTCCATTCCCAATATGCTATCTGAAACCCTAAATTCGAGTTTGTATTTATAAGAAAAGAACCGCGACGGCGTCGCAATAAATCTTGACGTCGTCGAGCCGTAGAATCTTCTTGGGTTCTTAATGTCGGCTACAATCCTGACGCCATCCCAAATTTTTTCTGACGCGGTCACTTGCAGATCCAGACAGCGTCGCAAGTAATCCTGACGTCGTCTCCACCGTCTGTAAATCATTCTTCAAGACTTCATTGGTGTAAAGTTGCAGTCTTGTCCTGTTTCTTTCAAAATAGAGCCCAAGTCACGTGTATTTCCTTCAAATGTCTTCCAAGTGCTAAAAATGAAGAAAGAAACGATTAAGCATATAATTTAAGCATTTTTGCATGATTATAAGGGTTAAATGACTCCGAAAAAGTGTATAAACTTACACCTCATCAAGTGTTTGGAATTATGTAACATAGTGTAGTGCATTTACCTGATCTACGGTTTTCTTTTACTTAGGTTTATCTTGTGGATAATGCTAAATGAAATGGTCTATGTTAACTACACAAAATAAGAATAGATTAAAAAGAAAATTATAGCCATAACTCATCATAAAAAAACAAGGCTTTACTCATCCGGAACAACACGAGGTAATTATTAGTTTAATGTAACAATCAAGGATTTGAGATTTTAAACACCTATCATATTGTTATGCCTCATTGTTTCATTCGTTTTTGAATTTGGCTTACTAGAACTTTGGCTCTAATCTTCAATATCATTCCAAAATATTGTAGGACTGAGATTCACTTCAAGTAGATTTTTGGAATGGTCCCTTGGTGACTAGGCAAGGTTGGAGACCATGCGTTCTTCCCATCCCATGCATTTAACTAAGCAATTGGTCGGGCAAGCATTAGTTATGACTCCATACGGTTTTCCACATTGGAAAATTAACCCATATATGCTTGATGACAGGGTAAGCTTGATTAATTTACTAATGAATGGGTCATTTGCGTTGTGTTCTATCTCATACGGGTCTAACGATCAAGAAAAAAATAGCTAAAAAAGACATGACATAATGGTTTGAAAGTTGGTTAAAGTCTATTTTTGATGCATACAAGATTATTGTTGTAATCATTACGCTTTCATAATCATAGTTTACACATTAATTGTTAATGGATAGAACGAGTGTTTTTCATTCAAGCCAACCTGTCGACCCTTGCTATAAATAACCCATTTTGGTTCCACCCTAATTGAACCGTTACATAACCCGCCAATATACCACCTTTGATGTCGGGACATCATGGATTTTGCCTTATTGAAGAGATCAAATTATTGTTTTAGATGCCAACAGAGGCATTTTTACACACCATAATGATATTAATATAGAATATTGTTTTTAAAACTTGTGACCCACATACGGTCACAAACTCCAACACGTCTCATCCCGACACTGCTCCTAATCCTCCTACTGCTCCTCATTATATCCAGGTGGTACATAAGCTCCCTGCATTGGAACTCCATGCTAACCATGTACTCAAAAACTCTAGCATGTCTGTCAAACTGGTATGACTGCCTACGGGCCATCCTCTCTAAAACACCCTGACAAATCTCCATGTTACCCATCCGATCATATAAATCCTACATAGTTGGACGCGAGGGTCTGGGCGTAGCAACTCATAGTACTCCAGGTGTTGGGTTCTCAACAATCAACCTCCCATTAGAGCCGATCAACTCTCTAAGGGTGGTAGCATCTAATGCCCTACAATAAATCGATGCACACCCATTTAGCACTTTGTCAGTCAACAAACCCATTCTTCTTGCTATCCTCATGATAAACTGCCCACAACAGATCATACTATCTCTTTGGCTTCCAACTTCCTTCCGTTTAAGCCACTTTGCCATCAACCAGGCCTCGTTTGCATAACCATTTTGATGTTTCTGTAAGAAAACTCAATTCACGATCTCGAGAGGTCGGGTAAACTCAAAGTATGAATAAGCCATTTAGAGAGAGAAAGTAGTTTATTATTGAATGATTAGTAAAATGTTACAAATGGGAGGTTCACCCCTCTAAGGAAGATTAGAGGGGTTTATATAGCCTTACACAAGAGCGCTCTTAGGCATTATTACAATTCTACCTTGGTGTTTTAGGCTATAGAAACACAAAAGTAATTCCCGTAAATGACTCAAATTTTTAATCCTAAACCCCACTAACAATCTTCCCCCAATGTGGTGGCATACAAATTACATACAATGTATCCTACGAGTACAAATACAGATACTCTAGCTTGGATTTTTCCATTACTTGCAAACGATACAATGTAATATGTATAAATTGAGTTAACTCCCCCACAGTTCATACTGCATGTCTTTACGCAGCTTTCTTCATCTACTTCTTTTTGTCGAAGTTTCTGAATCAGCTTCCCCCTAAACCAACATTCGTATTCTAAGTAGATTTTGAAATTGTGATATAGCTTCATAAAATATGAAGTAGAAGTAGAACAGTAGATGAGAATCAGAGAAGTAGAAGAAGAAACAAATCACATCAAACAGAATTGCTTTTGTTTTGATGAATATCAGTTCAGGGGAACATGTAAGAAATAAGCAAGATCTTCTCACGTATGCACATACTTTACAAACTAACCATCCAGAGGTTGAAAGCATACAATTCATCTTCATAAGAGAGAAACAAATTTAAAGATAAGAAAGAAAGAAATGAATGTGAGATAAGTACACATTTCTTCCCCCTGATTGATGCAATCTATTGAACACTTCCTTCTCTTCCCCCTGATTATATTCGATGACCATCAAAATAATCATAACTTGTTTATGCCTAAATATTCAATAGTAAAATCATGTGTGAAGTATCATAAATGCGGTTAAGCATGAGAATCAACTGCCGATAAAAAACCTTTATTTGTCTCTCCTTTGAATAATTCAATTCCAACCTCGCATTTGGTCGGCTATCTATAATGACTACTTATGGAGAAAACCCAATATGACGAACCCAATAATAAAGCAACATCCCCCAGAATTGTGACTTAATCTTGTACTATCCGTGTGACGAAGAATCACTTAAAATATCCTCAGCTACTTTGTGGGTATAGAGAGAAAGAATCACAAAAGCAACTAGATATTCAAGTCTTCGTCACTTTATGTATATGCTCGAACAAGTCATCTTCGTTGAAGAGGTAGAAAGAAGTGAAGACAAAATAAGTACACATCCCCGTGAAATACTACTACACTCCCGAATAAGTAATAATGAATCAACCCCGTAATCACTTTTTGCGGTTAAATCCAGAGAATTAGCCTTGTTAACAATTTTCATGAATCTTTGATAAGGATTGTTTTAAGCAATAAGTGATGTTTGTGTTTTTGAAAAATTATTACTTTTAAGCATATTGTTACCACTTTGATAACAAAATTCGTCCTTTAATATTATCAGTCCACAATTCGGTTAGTTTGGCCCATAAAAATTCAGATCCAACCCATTATCCTTAAGTGTTGTAACCGTCCAACAAAGATAAAGCCCAAAAAATTTCGGTTAGAGTCCAATATCAAATACTAGCCTATTTTTCGGTATAATCAGTTGGCCTAGTCTATGTCAAATTTCGATATAACCCTAAACACATAACACACATCTTAACCGTAGATACTAACAAGCGCCTCTCTCATTCATCCTTCTCCATATCTCTCAATACAATCTCAGTTCTAACAAAATAAACACAGATCCAGCATCTTCAAACAAAAATAATCCTCATCTCTATTTAGACACAATCGCCTACAACACAACACAGCCAAACTCCTTATCTTTTCTGATACACCACAACACATTCATAGCTCGAATCATAAAAAATGACATCAGCCTACAATCGCTCACTTGAACTACTTAACAATCAAATAAACCTCGACTTTGTTTTTTCTTCTATTAGGCTTTAAGGTCTTGTTAGCAGCCAAGATCTTAGGTAGGTTTTTCTCTTTCGTTTTGCGGTTTTGATCAACGAAACAAAGAAAAGAGTATAACAAAAATTGTTATATTTCTTTCTTTTTATTTAGATATTAAAAGAGAGGTTCTTGCTCTTCACAGATCTATGATGAGCATTTCTCGTGTTTTTGTTCTCTCAAGATCTAAAAATGTATTATAAAACACGAAGAATTAATCTAAGATCTTTCTTGTTTAATTTCTTTTGAGACTGTTGGTGTAGTATTTTGTGATGATGGGAATAGGTAGAAGGGATTTGTTTTTGTTAGACTGTGATATTGAGTTTGTGGCTGTTGTACTGCTTCGTCTAATCATATTTCAGTTTTCGATATGGTGTGGACTTAATTTTGATCCATGTCGAAATTTGTTTATCGAAACTATTCCAAAAAAACTTTTTTGATAAATTTTTCTGTTAAATCTCGGAGCAGTTAACTGAGTCCAACCTAAATCATTTCTTCATTTTCGAAATAGATCTTGGTCAGGTCTTCAAGCAATTAAGAATATCGAAATTAGCCATCAAAGTTTGACCGTTGAGAAAAAGTCAACATCGAATTTGACCAGTCAACATAACTTCCAAAATTGATGTTTGGCCAGTCAACATCGAAATTTAACCAGACTATTAAAATTTAACCAGATCCGAAAATGATCAATAAGAAGTTTATCCATAATGCATTTGACTAACCGAAATTGATCAAATCTTACGATGAAACCGTAAGCCGCTAATTTTGATCGTATCAAACACAAGATAAGCATAAATAATTATCTGTAATAATCTCAGAGCACAAATAATATTGTTGTACAGCTGAATAAACCATATTTGATCTGAATATGCTAAAATAAGCCATCGAATAAGCTACAATAAGCAGAATCTAGACTGAATAAGCCAAATAAGTTAAACCGAATAAGCTGTAAAACATTACGAACCGCTTTTGTAGCTCTGATACCACTTGTGAGGAAACTCAATTCACGATCTTGGGAGGTCGAGGAAACTTAAAGTATGAAAAAGCCATATAGAGAGAGAAAGTAGTTTATTATTGAATGATTAGTGAAATGTTACAAATGGGAGGTTCACCCCTCTAAGGAAGATTATAGGGGTTTATATAGCCTTTACACAAGCCATCTTTGGCATTATTACAATTCTAGTCCTTGTATTTTAGGCTATAGATAAACAAGAGTAATTCCCGTAAATGACGCCACATTTTTAATTCTAACAGTTTCGCCTCAAACATGCTCATAACCAGAGTTCATTTCCTTGCACCTTATCATACCCAGTCGTTCTTTGACACAAACCCTATATGATCATCTTTTGCAACACTTTAAGAATGGGTCTCCTAATGGTTGAGGTGAAACTCCTAGATGTAACACCCCCAAAAATCATGACAACGCAGCGGAATGGTAACATTGGGGTGCTACTTCAGGGCACAAACACAAGTCACGGAAAACGACCTCAAAAGAGACGTTTAAATAAATTTCACATTCGTTATATTAAAATCAGAGTTTACAAATTATTTAATGGTACTCAAATTATTAAGCGTTCAAAAATATATCCGCGCGACTCGAATGCTCCCAATGCTCCACTAGCAAATAATAACCTGAGAAAAACATGCAAAAACGGTCAACATAAAGTTGGTGAATTCATAGGTTTAAGTAAAAGCAGTGTTGAAATAATTTAAGAAATGTCTTTGTAAGAAAAGTAGCGTTACAGTATTTCAAAGTGTTATTTCCGAAATCCAAGTAGTGATTCAGTAAATCAAGTAATGTTTAGTAGTGGACCACAAGATCGAAGTAATGGTGGACTAAGTAC
>BQNB010097006.1:0-25491 GCA_026074375.1 Tanacetum coccineum | reverse complement strand
AAAGTATGGATCATTACCCATATATGCAACTTCAATATCATGATTATCTTCTTCAACATCATGAGAAATAATAGGTGTTTGATTTTCTTATGTTGTATGAGAGTTACTTAGTGATGGTGCATCTTGATCAACTGTAGTTGAGGAAGGTGAACCAGTTGATACAGCATGTTCAGGTGCAACTGCTTCAGGGATAGGAGCAATGACTTCTGGTGCATGTAAATCAACATTAAGTGACTCATCAAACATTGGTTGAAACAACAAATCCCAGTCAGATCTCGAAGGTGGTACAAACTGATTGAAACAGGAGTCATTTCATGAAGAGCGGGTCCTGAACTGCTGTGTTCAGAAGCCATCGCGGTCAGCTCATCAAAATCAACGTGAATGGTTTCAATTATTCGTCTGGTACGTCTGTTGTAAATCCGGAAAGCTTTCTTTGTGGGTGCATATCCAATGAAAATACCAATATCAGCCTTTGGTTGTAACTTACCCAAATTCTCACTATCATTCGTTGGGTAACAAAGTGCACCAAACACATGTAGATAAGATAGATCGGGAGGTTTGTTGTGCAAAAGCTCATATGGTGTTTTACCGTGACGATGACGTATCATGGAACGATTTTGGGTGTAACATGCTGTGGCTACCGCTTCAGCCCATAGAAATAAAGGAGCTTTTGCAACAGGTAGATCCATGTGCAACAGGTAGAGTTTTTCTTGATTGGTGTCTTCAGATTTGGGTTTGTGGGGTTTCTTAGAACTTTTGCCTAATGCACATGCAGAACATAAGTGATCCTTTTCAAACTTGAGCTTAGGGAGACCTCGTACAAGTCCATGTCTTGCCAGATGATTGATAGAACCAAAGTTCAAATGAGAAATCATCTTCAAAAAGTTGATAATAAAAGCTGGAGCTTCATCTTTTGATCGCAAGCATTTTACCCAAGTAAATCGAGAGTAGTCATCAACAATAACGAGGATGTACTTCTTTCCACTGACACTCGCGACACGCACAGTGCCCCATAGATCCACATGCAAAAGGTAAGTTTTTCTTGATTGGTGTCGTCAGATTTGGGTTTGTGGGTTTCTTTCATAACTTTTCTAATGCACATGCAGAACATAAGTGATCCTTTTCAATTGAGCTTTGGGAGACCTCGTACAAGTCCATGTCTTGCCAAATGATTGATAGAACCGAAGTTCAAATGAGATAGACGACGATGCCATAACCAAGACTTTGGTTTTAGACGCCTATTGACAATAGACAAATAGAGAGGATACCATCATAGTTCCCAAGAGAGAGAGTATAAAGGGTTTCCCCCTCAGATCCCATCAATAAAATCCACGCCTTCTAGATTGCGAATGAAGCACGTTGTTGACGAAAAGCCACTTCAAGATTAGAATCACAGAAATTGCTCCCACAGAAAATAGATTATGCCCCTAGTCCTTCAACGTAACATAAAGCCCTTAATGGTAAACTTTCCAAATCTGATGGCTCCAAACCCATTATCTTTTGGCAACTTGAATCGTTTCCGATTTAACTGTACCCAAGAATTTACTGACGAAATTGGTGAGGCTGAAGCGATCCCGGACTGTGCTTCGAACAACCGATATCCAAATTACCAGAGGAACGATTTTGACAACCTGCATTCAATTCAAAGAAGTAGATGGAATATTGGTTTTTTGTGGATCCCCAGATTTACTGGGTTCCTGTTTGTAGCAGACAATGGTTTTTAAACCTTATGTTGCTAACAGACTCAGCATTGTTATCTTCCTAGTTTCCTTGAGATAAACCAATTCTAACCACAGGTTTTGGTGATATAGAGTCTAGGACTATTGGTGTTCCTAGAAGGCACTTCATAGTTATGTGGTAATCCATTATAAAGGGCAATCGCTTTCCTACAATGAGTGTAGGTCCGACCTGTAAGTCTCCAAGTAATATCCAATCTGAGTGAACACCTTACCTGTGGTTTCCAACTAACTTTCTTAGGTTATTCTTGTTTAATGTTTAGCACGAGAAATTCACAACATGCACAACATTAAAACACACACATATCAAAGACATAGCAATCATTACTGTTAATAACCACACAATCAAATTATCTTGTTTCTTGAGATTCAGCACACCGCAGATCCACTAACTTAAACAGTACCACATTCTTTTTATTCGACAACCTAGATTTACATTCCTAGGGTGAGCTTCTACTTTATTCTTCGAATTAATACTTTGGTGCTTGCAAAATCCTATCTTTTCTTGTTATTGCCTGAAGGCTGTGATCCGCTAGCACAAGTAGAAAGTCTTACTCCTGTAGAATGCAACACACGCTTGTTAGAAACTATGTTTGAAGTCGATGCTGGTTTTGTGTTTTCTGTGGATGTGAATGATTTGGCAAACCTGACTTTCTTGTCCAGTTCCGTTTTCCTCGTATTAACTCAATTATTGAGAACCAGAATTGTTGATACTAGGGCATGATCTACTTATGTGTGAAAGCAAATCCTGAATGACTTTGGTATACCTAAAGGCAGACTCTAAAAGTGGATCTTGAGGATAATTTGCTTTTACATGTTCGACTATATCCCTAAGGACCAAAGCTTCTTCCTGGGTATGCTTAATATACGAAGAGTGAGCAGTCATTTTGTTCAACAATTTGGGTGTGATTGGTTCCATTTATCCTAAGGACACGTTGGAATCTACAGAGTGGCACAGCCCTCCTGTTATCTATCGCTTTTCCTTTAAGTTTTCTAAATTCATTGTAAGGCAAGTATGACCAAACCTTGTTCCTGAAGTTTTTGCAGGTAAATCAAAATCTCCCCAGACTTTTATATTGACTATGGCTTGAATTAATTCAATCACATTGTTCTTGTGTTGATTGAACACGATTTGGCTTAATCCGAGTCATAAATTGCTTATAAGCTGTTCAAATGCTCATTCTCAGTAACAAGTTTTTCACTCTATGTTCCAATTCTATTTAAGTGTCTCTATTTCATCATGTCATTTTGACTGAGCTATCCACACCCATTTCCATTTCCCTCTTACAGACTTAATTTGCTCTTTCAACTTGACAATTACTGTGTCTTTTGCTTGAGACTGAGCTTTCAATTCATTTATTTCGAACAACTGTGTAAAACTCGGAGCATTTTGATGTAAAACACTGTTTTCTTGTTGAAAAATTGCATGATTAAGTTGTGAATCGCTTCCAAAGTGAGCCAATGTTGTTTCAAAGTTGTAAAACGCTTGCAAAGATTACGGTATGTTTCTTTATCCACAAAATCCTTTTCTTGACAAGCTCAGTCCTCAATTTCGAGACACTTTTGACATTCAGTCACAGTTTCACCTTTGCATTCACAGATAAATTCACACAGTCCTT
The DNA here is from genome assembly GCA_026074375.1 of Tanacetum coccineum. Taxonomy (NCBI): domain Eukaryota; kingdom Viridiplantae; phylum Streptophyta; class Magnoliopsida; order Asterales; family Asteraceae; genus Tanacetum; species Tanacetum coccineum. The sequence goes on along the minus strand of BQNB010097006.1, from coordinate 22,136 downwards.
TACCATATCCTTATCAATAGCTTTGTTCCAAGAGTCGTGCCGTTTTCACTCCAAGAACTTGATACATTTTAACTTCCGAAAGTTTTCTGACTCCAAGCGATGTTGTTTCGACAAGCCCTGTTCCTTTGATAAAAGACATTTTGGACAGCAGCAATGCTTCAACCAAGTATCGGTTAAGTTATTGAAGATGTCTTTTAAATTTTTAAAACGGAATGATTTCATCTCGAAAACAACCCTTTGTGTGTTCAAACCCCCACGTCCCTCAGTGATAGCTTTGGCAAGGTACTTTCTTTGACAACCTGATCAAAGCCCAGTAAGATAGCGTTAAGAGCTCTTTCAAGCTAGTATTCACCATACTTACTGTAGATTCTTTGGGAACCTCAACTATATGGTTTGGTTGAAGAATGAGATGGGTCTAAAGCTGAACCGAATCGCTTTCCATAGGCATATCACTATAGAAATCAGTTTTTCGAACAATTCGTTTTGTAGTAATCCGTTATAAGATCGCATAATTTTATCAGGTTTTTTGTGTTCACTTTATATTTCTCAAACAATGGATCTTGTTCTTTCAAAATCATTTTGAACGACTCTTTTCACTTTTGCTCTTTTTGTTCATCAGAATCAGGACCTCAATAGAAATCATTTGAGAATGGTATACCCTTCATACAGATTTGCTTGACTCCGAGCTTTCTTCAGACAGAAAGTTTTTTTCAAAACCGATAGCTTGTTTCGAGGAATATCATAACAAATTTTGATTTAGTCCATCATATGAACAGTTTGCGCAGATTGACCTCTTTTGAAAATGGATGTTGCAAGTTGCTTAATTTTCACTTCTAAATCATTTTCTCTTTCAATAATTTCTGTTTTCTTCTAATTCAACTTTATTTTTGAGTTCAAGAACCTTTTTCATTAAACAATCTTTTCCTTGCTCTTTTCAAAAGATTTTCTTAAATGTACAATCTCGTCAAACTTTTTCATTTGATCCTGAAAAATAGTTTTCAACATTTTGTTTCTTCTCTTTTCAAATCTTTAATCTCTTCTTTATATCTGTCAAGCTCGGTAGTCAAAGCTATATTAACATTGATGCCCCCGCTATGCGTCCACTTGGTAGTTATTTGGTTCAAACATAGACAATATCAGGACATCTTGTTGAGCAATAAGAGTTAGAATTTTCTGGGAACATTTTCCTGTTGTGTTTTCACTCAATACTGAGAATAAGGAATGATATTGCTATCACTGATTAGATCAGTTTCTCTAGACTGACTCACACATTAGACTGTTCAGAAGACCATCCATGATCTCTCCTTTGATGGAGTAAGTCATAGTGCAGATTATCTTGATGTGTACCTCATGAGTGCAATCTATCCACTCCTTGAGAATTGGCCATAAGCAAGTTGGACTGAATGAGTTCATCACAATCAGAGTCATATGCATCCAGATCATCAGGCTTGATAAGCAGCATTGTGAGGTGATGACTGTCGAGATTTTTGAACATCATGATCCTGATCTGCCAAGAATACTATCTCTTCCTCTGTTCAAGCTTGTCCACCTGCTTGAGCTTGAACCAAACATCTCTTATCGTTGAACCATGTCTCATCCCTTTTCCGCTTAGGCTTTGTGCACTGCTTTGCAATATGACCATCTCCTTTGCAATTGTAACAAATAACAGTCCGTGGTTTTCCCGTGTTGTTACCACTTGCACCAAGTGTGTATTTTCTTGTTGTTCCAGCAGCATAAGAAGTATGTCTCCCCTGTACAGGTTGCACCGTCACTTTTCCATCATAGATGGTAGCTTGTTGACGAGGGTTTGACGAAGTCCTTAGCTGGTTGTGGTGTAGGACCGAGATAACATCAGCAGTCAGAATGACAACATGTGATTAATTGGCTTCAAGCGATCATCCCTCCAACATCCCCCTTCTGAAAAACTGGAACAACTAAGCTGGAGTCTTGGTTGGGAAAACTCTGGTTGTTGCTGCTAGATGAATGTTGAGGGAGCATATTCCAGCTGGTAGTTGATGTTTATTGAAATAAACGTTGTGGTGAACGGTGATTGGTACTATTTGTGTGATAAGTTACTTGAAGAGGTGTTGTGTATTGGTGATGTATAAGGTGTAAGAAACTGAGAAGACTTATATGGTGAAATTTGCTTTGTGGTAGAGACTGTTTTGAGGGTGTAGATGGATTTGATAGGCTGGCTGATAACTGATGAGTATGCAACTAAAGCAAGAGAACAAGGGGAAAGAAGGAATTGCGTTCATCATCAAACAACTTCAATTGCATGTCGTTCATGTTGTGTAGCTGAGCATTGGAAGTTATCAACGTTGGTATGTGGCAAATCATACCCAGTTAACATCAGTGACAAATTGCTTCCATTCGACAGGAAGAGTGTTAAGAACTTGTGTTTTCACGTTGAAAATGCTCCAACGCATCGTTGAAATGTCAATATCATTGAGTAACAGAGTGAACCTCAGTACACTCATCAACGACTCTCCTTTCTTGTAGGTAAACTATCAAATACCATCAACAACTGCACCAACTTCTTGTTTGTTAATGATGTTCCTTGCATCAACAATTTAATTTTCTCTCCAAAGATCCTTGCTACTTATGTTGGACTCACCTAAAGCATAGATATCAAGTTGGTAGCCCTGAAGAATGAGTTAATTGCTTTGATGTCGCAATCTGCTTGAATGGCTTCAGCTGATTTAGCTCAACAATATCCTTTAGCCTATTACTCCCAATCCTCATGATTGAGGTCCAAACACGTGGTCCTTTTTCAACAGATGACAATAATCATTCTTCTTGTGGTCTTATTCATCATATAAATTCCATTCTGCATTTCCATGAAATCATACAAAGTGTTTTTCCAGCATACGTTGGTTTGTACTACCTCCAGAAGAATGGTTTATCAGCAAGAGACGTCATAGTGATATCCCAACAGATTACAATATGAATCGGTCGTGGAAGAAGAAATAGTGTTTGTATGTTATTGATGAGTCTTGAATTAAACTACACGGATTTTTAACGATCTTGACAAAACCGGGAAGACAAAAATTGTTTCACGGGATTTTACAAGTCCAAGACATAACCGTATAAATTAAAATGAGTTTGTTAATTTTTGAATTGTTTTTCCCTAAGTTCGATTCATCTCGTTCGAAATCGACTAGTTTGAAACCTCCGTTCGATAGAGCTCGTTCTCGATGAAACTAAAGCCGCTCGTCTGATCGATCAAAAACTAAAACCGCATCGGTTCGATCGACAACGTAATAGCTTCGTTCCGATGAAACTGAAAGCCGACTCGTTCGATCAAAACTTAAAACCGCTCGTCGATTCGACACGTAAGAGCCGTTCGATGGAAACTGAAAGCCGCTCGTATCGAATCAAAACTAAAACCGCTCGTTCGATCGAACACGTAAGTAGCTCGTTCGATTGAACTGAAAGCGCGCTCGTATCGAACTCCAAAACTAAAGACCGCGATCGTTCGATGATCTCGTCGACACTCACTAGTTCGAATGTTTGTTCGAAATCCCTAGTTCGATCCTAGCTATTACGAAAACACAACTTTTCAGAAACTCAAAAAAAACACGATTTTTAACGATTTTTAGCAAAAATTCTTGTACAACTAGTATTACTAACCCTATAGGAACAATAAAAATGAAAACTTTAAGGTTTTTAAGCCAAAAAAAAATTGACACTAATATTTGAATCTTTTTAAGGTTTTGAAACACTAATCAATACTACGACAAATCTAAAACACACCACTCCATGGCTTCTTATACCAATTGTAGAATACTAGTAATCTAATGAATCAACCAAGAACAATAAGTGAGATGTGGGTTGGATTGTTAGAGAAACTTGGATGGAATGGAGGAATGTATTATGAATGTATGAAAACAAATGGAACAACCAAAATGAACAACCAACCCTCTCCAAGACAAGGAGAGGGTGTATAAATACTACCATGGCCGGCCCATGGGCTGGAGTTGGGCCACCCATGGACCTTGGGCCGGACTAGATTACTAATCTAATCCTTATACTTAACTACGAGCTAAGATTATTACAACTTTGGAAGTGACCGACACTTTTCGTGTTTCCAACATTCTTCGACTTTCATTTTATGTTTATTTAACACTATATAGGCTTTACTATTTTGAGAATATCCTAGAAAAACGCCTTCGTATGACTTCGGGTCAAACTTGGTTAGATAGTCTTTAGTATTTAAAACGAAGCACTTGCTTCCAGATCCTTTAAAATATTCTAAAGAGGGTTTCCTATCTCTAAATATTTCATAGGGAGGTTTTCCTAGATTTGGTCGAATTGAATATTCTATTAAGTATATAAGTTGACGTATCCACGACATTGGCACCAAATTATTATGAAATGGGATTGTTCGTTTAAGCATTAATCTAGACATCTCTTATAAGGTTTCTATTCTTTCTTTCTAGTACCCTATTTGATTGCGGATTACGTGGAGCCGAGAAGTTATAGTAATCCTGTGCAATCACAATAAGCTACGAATTTACTCCATATCAAATTCCTGACCATGATCCGTTCTAATGGTTACTATAGAACTACCTAGTTGGTTTTGAATTTTCCTACTTAATATTTCAAATTTCTAAAAAGCTTCATTTTTAGTTTTTAAAAATCTAGTTCATGTGTACTTAGAATAATTATCTACTATTACTAAGGTGTATAAATCACCTCCATAGCTTTTAATTGCCGACAGACCAAATAAGTCCATATGTAATAATTCTAGACATCTTTTAGTGGAAACCATATTTTTGGCTTTATGATTTGCATGAGCTTGCTTCCCAATTTTGCAAGCATCACAAAAATGTTTATCATACTTTAGCTTATGTAAGTTTCTAACTAATTCTTTAAATGATAAAGATTGAATTAAACGCATATTGGCGTACCACGTCTTCTATGCCATAAGGTAGAATTATCCACTACCGTGGCGAGACATAATTTGTCTTGAGACTTATTTCATAATTTCATTACGTATGAACCATATTTCCTAATCCAATTTCCTATGATTTTACCATCTTTAATTATTTCACTACCTTATTTCGTAAATAAGACTCTACACTTATTGTCATAAATTTGACCAACACTAAGTAAATTAAATGCAAGGTTTCTATATGTTCTACATTAGATATAGTAAGAGAGTCATTTGAGATCATACCTTTTCCTATGACCTTTCCTTTTAAGTTACTTCCAAAGACAATATTTATCTCCGTCATATGCTTTCTAGGTAGATAATAGACTTTTGTTATCGGTCATATGTTTGGAGCAACCGCTATCTTTAATCCATTCGTCTGATTCTAAACACGTTCTCAAGCATACCTATTTTGACAAAAATAAATTCAAGTGTTTGGTCCCTAATATCTCATGGGTCCTAAAATGTTAGTGTTGTACATCTCTTGCATTTGTTGCAATTGATTGGGATATTGAAATGGGATACAATTTTCTATATGTATAAAACCTTGATTTTGTGTAACACCCTTCCAATTCATAGGATAAAGTTTGATAAATTGGTTCTTCAAGAGTTTCTTCTAGTTGAGGATGTGTTGTGTCTTGTTGATAATAATAAGAATATTTCTCCTCTCGGAGGTGTTATTAAATCTAGAATAGTTTGTTTTGACATAACCTCTACGCTTATGAGTTATGGTTTTTAAAAGACGTTTCTTGACTCCTCAATTATAATAATTATAAGATTCTTCCTAGTAATAAAAAAATCTAATCTAGAAGACAAGGGTGGACTAAAAACGTGTCAGTCACTATTTCAACCATTGGTGCGACCACTGCTCCCGTCATGGTGGATCCGTTGTGCCCCTTTATATGTTGAATCCTTCCGTCCTTTTTTCAGCGAACGATTCACCAAAACTCATGATTTTTATTTCCGCTTTTGACGCTTTACTACTATCAAATCCTAGACCTATTTTACAACTAGGTGACTTTTGATTATTTAACATTTCTCTTAGTGAATTAGCGCTTTTATCAAATTTAACAAATTTAACTTGATTTTCCTTAAGTTAGCGTTTTCCTGATTTAAGTTTTCACATGACCTACACGCAATCCACAATTTCTTTACTGCCTCTCAAGTGTTTCTTAATTTTCTCGTACAAAATTCTAAAATTTCTTTTCTATAAAGATCTCTTTTTAGTTTTCAAAATTTTATTCCTTGTTAATGATTTTTTAAAGCTAATTACATATAAGCTGTCGATTACTCTTTGCATACCTTCATTATCAAGAAGAAGATGCGTATCACTATAATAAGAAGAGTTTAAAGTTACTCATTTGACGATTACCACATGAGACAAGTTTCAGTCGTTAGTTTGTCTTAGTGTCATTTTCGTCTAATCGCTCCAAGAACTCCGAATAATGCTTTTTTGATCTTTGTGCGAGGTGGTTTTAGACAATCGCCCATTCGATATTGGAACATCGCATCTAAAACATTTTCGGATCACGTCTTCCCTTTCTTCTCATCCCTTTTTCGGAATGACTTTTTTTCTTCCTGGTTGCCTAACAAATTACCCTTTCTTCTAAATAACCATTTTAACGTTCCTTACGCCCTAGCAAGTTCTTCGTCATCGATTCTCGATGTCTAGAGTTTTCATCATCCCTAACACTATCTTTAGCTTTCAATGAAATGGACTTAACTCTTTTCCTTTTTGCCTCTATAAATTTCGAATCTTTTTCCATGACTACTTCATGTACTTTTAGATTACCGATAAGCTTCGATCTAGAGCTAGTGATTGACAATCTACCATATTCTTCAATCGCCGTGACCTTAAGCTCTCATTTAAGATGTAGAGCTCTAAGAACTTTCTAACATAGTTCTTGCTAGAGAAAACCTTCATCACGAACTTAAATAACTATAATAAATAGTGTAAATCTAGCAAAACCGCTATCAATAGATTCTTCTTCAAGGATAGTAAATTTCATATTGTTAAACAAGAAGATCAATTTTATTATCCCTTATTACTTGGCTATTACTTTGATGTGTGATTAACAACGATTTTACCAAATATATTTAGCCGTTTTACACATAAAAATTCTTTCGTATTCCTTTTTAAGTAAAAACAGTATAAAGAACCATTTTAGCTTCATATTTTTTAGTCAGTTTCTTTTTAAGATCATCGGGATTTCTTCAAAAGAACAACCTCTAAAATTTGAGTAACTTCATTTTGCAACCTGTGGAAAATCACCATTCAAGATAATTATCCAAAGATCATAAAATCTTTTGCTTTCACATAATTTCAAATCAATTTTCCAATGTATAAAATGATCCCTTTCAAAAGTGGTGGTCTTTGCATAGATTTGCCCTTCTAGATATTTATCTGAATCCATAGATCGATTCAAGCATAAGTAACAATATACGTTAAATCTTTGGTACCTTGCTTTTGATACCAATTGTGAAAACTAAAAGGGGGAGGGGGGTTTGAATAGTTATTACCGTTTTATAAAATAAAACTTAGATTATCGACTTATGTGAATTCAAGATCTAAACCACAATGTATATGAAAGCTATGCGAATAATAAATAAGTAACTCTACGAAATAAGGAACAATTAAAAGATAAGAAAGATCAAACCGATGACACAATGAAAATTATAGTGTTCGCGACGAAGCTCCTTCGCCATACTCCACCTCCCCAAGTACCCAACTTATAAGAGTTTATCTTCACTATGACAACAAGCTTCCTTTAGGGCGTAGAAAACCGTATACCGTCGCTTAACACTTTTTTCAGTACTAAGTCAAACTACCGAGTTCTACTCTCGAGAAAGAAACCAATCTAACACCCAATGTAATTTGTGGCCTAAATACAACCTTCATAAGACACATATGAGAGTTTTAATACACACAACACACAAACGTGATGACACAACTAAACTATGAACCTTGAAGCTTGACGTCATCTTAGAGTGTTTTCTTTCTCTAAAGAGTAAAGAGGTGATCACTTTAATGGATTATGTAATAACAAGTAAGTAGAATATCAAAGAATATAAAAGATAAAAGATGTATGTGAAAAATATTTGTCAAGAGTTGTTTAATATGAAAGCTTAAGGTTGCTATTTATAGGCAAGCCTTTAAAATTCAAATATGTCCCAACGACATGTCCGTGCCACTCACGGAAACCAACCATTTGCATGGATCCGTCCCCGATGTTATTTGGTGGATACGTGTGGAGCGATAGCATTGTCATTTTTATGATTAACCCCCTAAAATCTATATATAATATTGTTTGTACTTAATAAAACTAGTTTATTAGATTCTTCTAGAACAAAATATTTTTTATCACTACACAGAAAGATATTTCAAGAATTGGGAAATTTGAAAAGATTATGGAAAAGTGTTTCTCACTTATTGTTAATCTTATTTGTCCTTACATATTGATATAAATAGCTTATAATTAATCATGTGTTAACATTAAACATTTGATTAGAAAGTTATTATGCAAATGATAATAATTTTCTTTGATATTAACTATGTTTAATAGAAGCCGATATACATACTAAAGTGTTTGTCGTCGTCACGAGTAAACTTCTACTAAATAACTTGTTTAACGTAAACTTTACGTAGTATACCATTATTATTTGTTATTATCAAAACATGAATATCATTAAATATAAATATCGTTTTTGCGCGAATATTTGTATTAACACTTATTGAACCTGATATGAAGCAGATTTGCTTATGAAGAAAAACAGAACTTCAATACTAAGTTATTATTTATGATATTTGCTCGAGATTAGGTGGTCACTTTCAGTTAACCCAATATAATCAATCAAATAAATTTCAACCATTTTCTTGATACAAATATGTTAATTAGTCATTCAATCTCACGTGTTTGTTAAATGTGCATTTGATAGGTACATGATATATGCTCCCATTTTTAGCTTTTACGGATCAACAATGCATCAACGTTGAAGGCAATTTGATTTGAATGAGATGATTAGCTATGTAGATCTCTTCCTTTAATATTCAAGGTATAATTTAGGTCTATATGTACACAAAGATTGGGCCGAGTGCATAACACTCTTACCTCTTCTCTAAGTAAATGTCACGTAAATATGTTTAATTTTTGTTTTTTATATATATAGAAGTAATTACAGTCCCTACATATTTCAGTGACAAAGAACGACAGACAACGAAGGATGCTGGTATGTTTGTTGGGCTCAACGTCTTCCGCTTGATCAGTGAGCCAACAATAGCAGCAATTGCATATGGTTTAGACAAAAGTGCTGACAGTAACCAACCAAAAGAGCTGATGAGGTTTTTCTCATACCATTTTTTTTCTTTATTATGCCGATTAAGAATTTTTGTTGAAGCCAAAGGTGATTTTATTATATAGCTAAAAGCTTTTCCATAAATCATGTGTAAAATAATACATTGAATACATATACTAAATATGGAATTATAGAGTAGGTATTTCCATACACTCCCTTCTTTGCATTCCTCGTGTATTTAATACTTTGTATGATCCTTTGGTGGATTTTAAAAAGAGAAGCTCTTTTGGTTTGTGTATTGTTTTCTTAATATTCGTTAAATTTTCAATTTTGATATCTTAACTTTATCCTTTATAGGTTTATTGAGGAAGCTGATTAAGTCTACATGAATGAATCATTGTTGTTAGAAGGGCCATGTAGAATTTTAGTGGTTGCTTTGTGTCCGTGTATATATCCGGACGGGCACAACATCCGAAGGGAACATAATCACACCGGAAGGACACATTCGAATAGACCAGAGAAAAGACAAAACGCCAAGCTCGAAAAAACTAGAGCATCTCTTCAGACTAATGGTCAATAGCGAGTGCTCATAAGGGCGTCTCCATCCTAGTATTTACGGGACTCTATCTACACGCAATGCCGTCGCCTGACACAAAAGCTAGGACTAGCTCGGCTTCTCTAATTCCTAAGGTCAAACAGTACATTGCTACAGTGGTTCAGGTAGTATAAATACCCCTTTCATTTACTGCTATTGGGGTAGCATTTATTGCATTTACACACATATTATTTTACGCCCCTCCGGCTCCAACACATACTTACTCTCACGCCTGAGTCTTGTCCATCCTGGTATCACTCGGGTGAGGCAAAGTGTCTTTTCCTTCTTATCCACAATACGCACGGAATATCTCGATCGTGATTGGCTTGGATCCAGCTTATCCCATCCGGTACGAGATTCTACTTAAACAAATTGGCGCCATCCGTGGGACTTAACATTTCTTCTACCAAAGAAGTATGAATGAGTCCAGTGAGGAGGAGGTCCGGAAGATCAGACCGACCGAGAGATGACTTCCCTCCCTCTGAGAAAGGAGCAGATTGAAGGACATGTATCTGCTTCTTAAATCATTAATAAAGAGCACAATCGAAAAAACATAGCGACCGACCCCCATTTCATCTAGATTTCGAAATAGAAGACATAGTAGCACGAGACCACAACATTGCTAAAGGAAAAGAGGTGGTAGACGAAGACCTCAGAAAGCCTTTTAAGGAGGCTCGAAGAATGCCATTCACTCGTCGAATCATAGAGTTTGCGGGTCCAGAATACAAAGATTTCCCACCAAAAATCAAGTTTGTCTATGACGGTACAACTAAACTATAAGATCATTTGATCTCTTTGTCAGGTGCAGCCAACTCAGGGAGAAAATGACCCATGCCTGTGGGTGCCCAGTATGTTTTTCCACAAACCCTGACGATTAGCAAGGGGATTTCTACGTCTCCCCTCCACGACATCAATTAACGTATGGGCAATTGAGAGACGCATTTGCCGCTATACGACCTTAAGGAGACGTGATTGTCAAAGAACCATCATGAGATCACCAAGAGTATAAGAAGGGCCTCAATGAATCGCTAAACTGCATTCAAAGAAGGTGGACCGTGAAACAGGTTATCATGTTGGTCCCAAAAGTCCAGAAGATTTCCATCGATCACATGGCTTCATTGTAATCACCCGAAACTGGCTAACCTTTTCGACAAGGTTCCAACCAACGTGAACGAGATAAGAAAGGTTTGGAACTCTATTTGTTCGATCTAACAGCATATTCCACACCCGACTCCCTAAAGGCGAGACGGGAGAAACCCAATCGCAAAACGTCTCATCCCTATCAACCAGGAAGGGGACGGCCCCCGGCCATTCCGCAATACGCGTTTAGGGAATCCGCGAAGAGGATAATATAAAACAGTTACACAGGGGAAGATGATTCAAACGTTCAAACAGAACAGGGACCATAGGCACCATATCTTCCCCCAATGGAGAATATAACCGTAGAGTTTGCGCCGGGTACCACCCTCCATCTCTGACTAATCAACCAAAGAAATTTTGGACACATGAAACGCAACCACTTCCATCCACACTCCCAATGATAAATCCCAAAAAGGTCATAACACCGCCCGATTAATGTGACGATCGACCAAGAGAAAGCCAATACAACAAACAACTGCATTCCAGCTAAGGAAGCAGCTGAAAAATCGCGCAAGAATCAGAAAGCTAAATCACCTAGAGAAAGACAACGCCAGAGGGCAGGGATCCACTTCCGAGATGATCCCCAACACCGGAAAAAATAATTAATTGATTTATGGTAAATCTGTCAAAGACACAAACGAAAAGTCAGAGAGGCCACGTAGTCGAATGATGGACACCCCATATCCTTCCTGGCAAAACCTTCTGAAATATATTCAAGGAACCCTTGATTATCGAAGCAAAAGTGGAGGGATACTTGGTCAGGCGAGTGTATGTGGATGAAGGGTCATCAGTTGAGGTGATGTTCGAACACTGTTTTGAAAACCTTAACCCAAAGATAAAGGCTGGATTGAGAGAGACCCAAACGGACCTGGTAGGTTTCCGCGCGAGAAGTACGAAGCCAATGGCAAATATGAGCTAAAGGTATTTTCGGTAGCAAGAGGACTTGCAGGAGGACTCCATGAATTTATAGTGGTTCGAGCTCTTCACCCTATAACAGTTATCCTAGAGGAGGGCCCAGACTAAAAAACCCACAGAGCATTCCCTCTACCATTCACTCAATGATGAAGTTCCCAACTCCAAAAGGGGTAGCTACGCTAGTCACCCGGAGGATCATCATTTCCGAGTGTAGACGGTTAGAAAAGAAACAGATGGTCAAGGAGGAAAATCCCGAAAGGAAAGGAGAGGTGGCAGTTACGGAAGAGGTGTTGGTTAACCCATCATTCCCGGATCAGCTAGTAACCATTGGTGGATATGGACTGTCCAAAGCGGGTAAGGATCAACTCAAGAGTTTGTTAAGAGATAATATGGGAGTCTTTGTGTGGGAGCCATCTGATATGATAGGTGTGTCGCGGCGGATCATAGAGCACACATTAAATGTGAATCCTTCTCTGGATCATGTATGCCAGAAGCGGAGAACATTTTCAACGGAAAAAAGTAGGGTGGTAACAAATGATGTGTGCCAGTGGTGTTAAAGCGAAATTAGTCCAGTCCCCGGTAAAGTATCCCACGAACATCCCAAATCCAGTGGATGTTAAAAAGGGGGGATGGCATCTGGAAAATGTACACGACTTCAAAAACCTAAATTCATTGCCCAAAGACTATTATCCGCTTCCGAACATAGACTGTAAGGTAGAATCAGTTATGAGATTCAAGTATAAGTGCTTTCTAGATGCCTACAAGGGCTACCATCAAATTCAAATGGCCAAGGAGGTACGAGAAAAACGGCATATACACAGATCAAGGTGACGAAAACTGCTAACCTGGTAGTGCTTAATTACACATACCTTTTTAAACCTTTTAAAAAACTAGCTACAATAACCACAAAACGGACTTAAATGGCCAAATATATGCTTTGTTTTGCTAATTGGTATTGTAGGGAACGGATCAACTAGAAAAGGACAAAAACAAAGCCCAAAACGACAAAACACCGACTCGGAATGGAAAAGACTGTGAAAACAAAGCCAATGCAAAGCCGAGGGAAGAAAGTCAATCAGTCAAAAATCAACAAAAAAGTCAACTGGTCAAAGTCCAAGTCAACCCCGAAGTTAAAAAGTCAACAAGTCAAGGAATATAAGTTTAAGGGTTGAAATTGCCAAACCCCTAAACTTATATTTATAAGAGAAAAGAGAAAAATAAAGACAAGGACCTAAACTGCCATTTTGGCAAAATCACACTACAAGGACTAAAACTGTCAAGTCCCTTAACTTGTACATATCAAGGACGTTTCATGCAATGAGTTATATAACTCTTGGGGACTTAACTTGCCAAGTCCCCAAAGTTATATAACAACAAGGACCATGACTGAAAGAGAAATATACACCTTCAAGGACCATTTTTGCCAAGTTCTCAAACCCATACCCTGTCACTCTCTTTTACAACTTCTTTTCCCGCCCTTATTTTTCCCCCCAAAAACAATTCACGGGGTAACTTCACCTCTTTTACCCTGCAACCCAAACCACCCCGTGGGTAAAACTTTCCCCCCTCCTCCACTATCCCTAGAACCCATAAAGTATGCCATGGTGGCAATCCCACAAATTCTAGCAAAAATGGATGTGCTAAGATGATAAAGATTGAAGGTCAGATTGCTTTGGCTATTCTAAGCTCACACAACAAACACAGAAAGCTTATAAAAGAAAAGAAGACAGAAAAAAAAGGGGTAGGAGTAGTTTATAAGTTCCAGTGTTGTATTTTCTTTTCTAAGCAATTTTTCTTTCAAGTTTTTTTTATAGCTGTTACGCCTTGTTACTGTTGTTTTCTTTAAGCTTGTACTCAATTTCAGTTTTAGTAATATCATTTCAGTTTTCATTTCAAGTTTCCTTCTCTTTCGTTTTAAATTTAAGCAATTTTCTCAAATAACTCTTAATAACTCATTTGGAGCTTATTATGTTTCAAAGCTCAAATCTGAGCTCAAATTCTGTTTTCTAGCATTCATTTACCATATTTACTCATATACATCAAGTACACATAATGATCACTTGAGTGTTTTGTTGTTCATTTTTGAAGCTACAAGAGTAATAAGTGTCAAGAGCTTATTGAGCTTGAAAGAACAGGTAATAGAGGCAAGGTGCCATTTAGATCACCTAGACTCTTTCACTACTTTGGATGTCTGAGGTGAAGAAGATTCCACAAATTCAGGTTTTAACTTCTAATATTCATTTTATGCCAAATCATTTACTTATCTTAATTGCTTATTTCTTTTTAAATTCTTATTTTAATCATGTTCCTTTTATTTAAATAGCCTATAGGTTTTTTTAGCTTTAAGTTGCTTTTAGTTGTAAGCACTTTTAGCTTTCATTCCATAAGTTCTGTCCAAAGTAGGTAAATAAGCTAAGTAAGTATCTAGTTATTTCACTAGATAAGCTAGAGTTTTAAGAGCTTAAATACTTTTAATAGTTAATTTAGTTGAAGTAGGATAAAAGGTTTTATAATTTTTAGTTTTCTTAAAAAATATATTAAAATCTCACTTTGGTTGTGAACATTTTACATGAAGTAAAAGGGGTGTTTGGCAACAAGGCCAAAACGGGACAAAAAGGTTTTTAGTATGGGTTTGAGGTCATGAGTGTTAGTTTAAGTTTAAGTTTTAGGTCCGATTTTTAAAGCTGTTTATTCCACAAGTTTTAAAGGTTGAAAATTGTTTTTCAAAGGTTTATAAAACCTTTTTGAACCTGTGAGATTTTAGAAAATACCACAAGTGCTTATTTGGTTAAGCACTTGTGAGTGTGAGTTTAAGTGTCAAAAGGTGTGTCTTGTGGTGTTAAAAAAGGGGCTGGCAAACACCTTGGTTCTTTTGTACTATGTTAAGGGCAAAAACACCCAAGCTCTCTGTCACAAAGCATTTAAAAAGAACAACAAACCCTTTTTCACACATAAAAAAACCAGCAAGTATTTATGGTTTTTTTTTAGAGGCTAAAATTTTGGTTGATAAGTCCACAAGCATGTAACTTCATCTGTTTTTAAGTTTCCTTTCAATTTGAGCTTAATTTACAGCTTATTTTAAACTGTCAAATAAGCCCTCTAAGCTAGCTAAAATCTCCCCCTGGTGCACGGGGAGATTTTAAGCCCCTTGTTCTTTGTCCATTTATGTTTTTAAAGCTCAAGTTTTTTGGCTTAAAACTTAAGAGTTTACAAGCCTAGATAACCCACAAAGTTACAACTTTAAAAAGAGCTTATTTGTTGGCTTAATTTTTAAGCCCAAACTCACCCTTTGACTGTTTTTAGCCTAGGATGGGTATAGGATTGCTTATTTTTCATGTTGGCTTTTACAGCTTATTTAGGTGTAGATTTTAAGTTCTTAATGCATAATAGGTTTTAGTTTAGGAGCACCTTAGCTTATTTTCTCTTTGCCTTAGCTTATGTAGTCCAAATGTCCAAAAAGACTTAAGCTCTTTTTGCCTTTTAAGCATCCTGTCAACATAAGCTTTGTCCCAGCTTATTTAGCCTTAAGCTTTAAGCTTTTTAGCTTACCTAGGTTTAGTCTAGACCCCTTTTGCTTATTTTTCCTTTTCCTAGCTTATTTGCCTAAGTGACTTAGTAACATTTTAGTTTTAAGCTTTGTTTCTAGTTTCTGTCAAAAATAGGCTTATTTTCTAGCTTATTTCTTTTGTCCAAAATTGAAAGTGCTTTCATAATTTTTGAAAAAAAAAGCCCCTTAGCAACTTTCATGTTTTAAGTTTTTGCTAAATCTCACTTTTTAATAAGCTAAAAAATAAGCCATGTCGCAAGGTCTGTTTTGTACATTGCCCATAGTTTAGGGTTACCCGTTTTCATACAAGTGTAAATTCATAATAATTTGCCCTTGCCCCCTACCCTTTTACTTTGTTTTCTTACACTTTCTACCCAGACATTACGAAAAATAAAAAAAGGGGGAAAGACAAGAGGCCCGGGTGAGCAAGACTCGAACCCGGGAACCTCCTCGATACAAAACCCTCTTTATTAACACCACTCTTCACCACTAGCGCCTTGGGTCTTTTTACGTTCAAAGACTCAAGGCACTTGATATTTAGTGCAAACTTTTGGCTTTTAAGCCTAATAAGCTGTACGCTTATTTACGGCTTATTGCATAAGCTGATTGGTGTTTCTTATTTTTCGTAGGTACTTTATAGAGTAAAGTATTTTTTGTAAATTTTTCAGAATTTTTAGTAATCATTTAATATTTTTTATAATTTAATTTAGATAAAAGTTTATTTAATTCATAAAAAATACAAAAATTATCAAAAAAATATTTTGCTTTTTTAGAAAATTTTTTTATGTCCATCTAGTTTTGTAGGTAAAAATAATAAAATATTTTCGTAGGGTCATTTTTATAACTTTTCTTTTTTTTAAAGAACGGTCCGGGTACGATTTGTTTTGACTCGTTTTGGCTGGTCGTGTGTGTCCAAAAAAAAAAAAAAAAACAAAAACATGGTTTTAGCCACACAAATGTCAACACTCAGTTTTCGTCTAAAGTCTTTTTCATATTCTTCTTATTTAATCCCTAGAGTTAGGTTAGAAGCAAAAATTTCTCTAGGGTTATTTTTAAAAGTTTTTTAGTTTCCCCCTTTTTGTTCGGAATCGGCTCTTCTTTTCCTAGTTTTAATTTCGTAATTTCAGGTTTTTCCCTTAAACGATTTTAGTCCGATATATCTTAATTTGACTTTTTCAACTTCTCATAACCAATTCCCTTCCTTCAAACTCCAAAGCTTCGATCGATCGATTTACCATTCCAATCCATCCTCGTTGGGGATAAACGACCCGGAAAGCCTCTATAATACTTTCTCCGTTTCATTGGATTGCTGGTTTTAAAACACTTAATTATATATTTTATATTTTGTCATATTTTATAAATAATTAACGGGTGTGAACCAGCCAGTCACTACACAAAAATGCCATTCGGTCTGAAAAATGCGGGCACCACATACCAAAGGCTGGTAGGCTTGACTTTCCAGTCCCAAATAGGAAAGAACTTGGAGGCATATGTGGATGACATGGTAATAAAGAGCAGAGATGAGAGGATGTTTGTTGGGCTGACAATTACCGAAAAACTTTGATAAGACGAAGGAAAAATTAACATGAAGTTGAATCCAAAGAAATGCTCTTTCGGAGTGGAAGAAGGAAAATTTCTAGGGTATATGGTAACATCAGAAGGAATCAGGGCTAACCCTAGAAAGATGAAGGCCTTGGCGAATCTCCAATCTCCACGAACATTGAAAGAAATGCAAAGCCTAAGTGGAAAACTGGCATCCCTCAATCATTTCCTTGCTAAGTCAGCTGAAAGGTCATTACCGTTCTTCAACACACTGAAAAACATAACTAAAGAAAACAAGCATGAATACCAATAGACGCAAGAGGCGGAAGAAGCATTCTAGCAAATGAAGAGGCTCATCACAGATCTCTCATCGCTAACACCACCTCAGGAGAAAGAAACCCTTTATGCATACTTGGCAGTGTCAGCAGAGGCTGTAAGCGCGGTCCTTCTAACTGACAAGAAAGGAAGGCAATGCCCCGTTCAGTATGTAAGCAGGACACTGAGCGAGGCCAAAAGAAATTATGCTCCTATGGAGAAGTTAACGCTTTCTTTAATTCACATGACTAAAAAGAAACTGATGATGTACTTCGGATGCCCAATCCGGTAAAAGACATCACTGGACTTGTCCCCCCCCCCCTCCGGAACCCTACCTGATTAGATAAGGCTGGAAACTTCTGGGATAAATTGGCAAGCAAGCCGCGAACTGGGGGCATATAACATCACCTTCCATATCCTCGCAACGCTTTGAAGGGAAGTCCCTTGGCAGATTTTCTCTCATGAAGCACCGAAGGGAAGCGGAAGATTATATCTTGTCCGGTTCTGGAGGTACCTTCTGGAGAAGAATGACACCGAAAGGTAGACCCAATTTACAGATGGAAGCCTCTAGTCCGAAATGTACACTTATGCCCTTTCGCCTTACCTTACCAAGTCACTAACAATGAGGCCCGAATATGAAGCTCTCCTAGCTGGGTTAAGGATAGCTCGACAAATGAACATATCGAACAATGCGAGGTCAAAATGGACTCTAAGCTAGTGGCAAGTCAGATCAACAGAAGTTATGAGGCCAATAAAGACAGCATGATAAAATACCTAGCAAAGGCAAAGGAATACGCCTCAGGATTCAAGTCATTCTCAATTGAAAACATCCACAGGAACATGAACCAGAAGGCAGACGTGCTAAGCAAGCTTGCATCGGTGGCTTTTAATCACTAAACGAAGGAAGTGTTAGTAGAGGTCCTCAATGAACGATCCACGAGGGCCAAGAAGTCACACCCTAGTGGAAGACAGAGGAGACAATTGGATGACCCCCATCGTTTCGATGCCGTGAAAGAAGGAGTATTGATGAAAGACAAGAATTGGAACACGGTGTCTAAGCGAACCACGATTGGTCAATAAACCCATGAATTCAGGGGTACTTTTCAGAAGGGATACTTGACGCCATTGTTAGATGGGAGTCCACTACAAGCTAATTATGTCTACTGAAATACACATGGGATCTGCGGCATGCATGTTGGTCCTCGGGCTGTGGTAAGAAAGGCCATTCGTCAGGGGTACTACTGGCCCACCATGCATGAAGATGCTAAGGAAGAGGTGCAAAAATGTGACTCATGCCAAATACACGCTCCGGTGCCAAGGCTACCAAAAACCCTCATGACATCCATCATGGCCCCTTGGCCGTTCTACCAGTGGGGCATGGACATCCTCGGACCATTACCACCGGCAAGAGGAGGGGCAAAATTCATTATTGTGGCAATTGACTACTTCACTAAATGGATAAAAGCCAAGCCGTTGGTGAAAATCACTGGTAAAGAAGTGATACGTTTCGTCATGGACAATATAATTTGCAGATTTGGGCTTCCTAAGATCATCATTACCGACAATGGAGCACAATTGGTAAATGACTCATTCAAAAGCTGGTGTGGAAGGTTTGAAATTCAATAAATGAACACGGCGGTGGCCCACCCTCAAGCAAACGGACTGGTAGAAAGGGCCAATAGGAGTTTGATGGAAGGTATCAAAACCCGCCTCGGAAGGGAAAAAGTCAGATGGGTTGATGAATTGCCGAACGTTTTATGGGCACATCGAACTTCAATCAAACAAAGCAACAGAGAGACTCCATTCAGTCTTACTTACGGCAGTGAAGCTGTCATTCCAGCTGAGATAGTCATTCCCACTTATCGAACTCTCATGATTAGGGAAGGATACAACGAGGAAGAGATGCGCTTGAATCTCGACCTATTGCAGGAAAAGAGAGAAGCAGATGCTGTTAGGGAAGCGAAATACAAGACAAAAATGGAGCAATACTACAACAAGAAGGTTTGCCCGACAGGTTTCAGGCCGGGGAAATTTGTGTTCCGAAGGAATGAAGCAAGCAGGGTTGAAGATCAGGGCAAGCTAGGGCCAAAGTGGGAAGGGCCATACAGGGTCGTAGAAGCATATGAAAACGGCTCCTACAAGTTACAAACATTGGAAGACAAGGAGGTTCCTAGTTTTGGCATGCTATAATCTCCCGCAAGTTGTTATATGTAAAGTTATCTTAATAAAGAATTGTAATAACCATGACTCTTGTTAAATGAATACAAATCCCTACGTCCAACTCATTAGAGGGGGCAAATTCCAAATGTATTGTCCAAATGAAGTACTCTCGGCCCGATTGGCTCGCTACCTCCGGTCGGTTAAAAAACTTAGTGTACCCCACAGACTACAGGTTAAAGGGATGAGCCAGAGTGCATAGCACAGAAAGCAAATTTTCCCCCACAACTACAAGCAAAGGGGATGAGCCAGATGCATAAGCACCGAAAGGCATAATCATCCCCACAGACTACAAGTCAAATGGATAGACCGATGCATAGCACCGAAAGGCATAATCTCCCCCACAACCTCAATCAAAGGATGAGCCTGCCATAGCCCAAAGGTCTATGTATCCCCCAATGGCCAAAGGATGAATAGGGGCATAACACCCCAAAGGCTAATTTAACCCCACATACAAAAGGGATGAGCCAGAGTGCATAGCACTGAAAGGCATAATTTTCCCCACAGACTACAAGTCAAAGGGATGAGCCAGGGTGCATACCTGGGCATAACGTCCAAAGGCGTACCCTGTAAGGTACGACATTGGATGACACTACATACCGCTCGTCGGTCGAAAACCGAGGGGGCAAGCCCACAAAAAAAAGATCGTTGCATATCTCATGAGACAAAGGCCATATAAAAAGACATACGAGTAAGATAACATATATAAAGGAGCACAAAAACATTACAAAAACTCCCGTCGGATATAGATCACAAAGTATTCAAATAAATTAGTCATACAACGTAGAACAACGAAGACAAACCTGCCACACGTCCGGCATAGATAAGTATTCAAATACAAAAGGCACCACAATATTTATTACAACCAACAAGTTTAAAGACTAAATAAACCCTAAAGGGGAGAGCAGTCAGGATCCTCGCGGAGCAGAAGCGGAATGAGCTTTTCCGAAGGAAGGCTTGCTAGGAGGAGCTTGTCCGTGAAGGGGAGAGTCAGGATAGACCTTGAGTAAGTCAGAGACGGAATGACGAAAGCCGCGAGAAATCTTCTCCACATAATGATATCGTTTCTCAAACAGCTTGTCGTACTCGACTTTCATCTTCTTGTTAGCATAAGCATCAAAGCCCTTCATTCTACCCATAAGCGCCAAAAGATCTTCCTCAGATCGTTCCTCGGCAAGTCCTTTGCCTCATCCGGCTTGGATAGACAGGTTAAAGGGTTCGGACAAACTTTGTTTGTACTCATGGCTCCGAAGGAGACGCTCGACCATAGCAGGAAGAAGCTTGCGTATACAATCAAAATTTTCCATTTCTGCTCGGCCAAGTTGGGAAACCAGTTTTTCTTTCTCCTGATTCCGTTCGACGTTAATTCTCTCAGGACAGACAAGGGCAGAATATTTCTTAGCCAAGGTGTCCTCCAACTCCTTGATCCGAAGGGCTTGGTATTTTATTCACCTGAGATAACTCTCTATTACGGTTTTCTAACGCCTCAAGCTTTCCGGCACAACCCTTATGTCCACTCCTGAACGCCTTGAACAGATCAGACATGGAGTTGTAAAGATCAGAACTGTGCTTTACGTCCAACCTAGCCTGAACGAGTTTCCCATCCAGGTCCCCACACTCCGCATGGCTCTCGGCGAGTTTACCAAAGTCAGCTTGGAGGTTCTCAAACCTCTCAAGAATATCAGTTTGGGCCAAAGCTCCCTGCGCTAAAGAGAACCAAGCTCGATCAAGGGCCCTGGCATTGTTGAGAGCGTTCGACTCCTCTTGAGCCATAGGAGGAGCCAAATGAACCATGAGCTCTCGGCACCACATGGGGGTGTCCAAACAACACCTCTGATGAATGGACCAATCAGGCATATAAAGAGAACCCCCCTTGATGACTCGCCTGCCTCAGCATTACCTACAAATACACAAGGATGATCAAAATGATAATAATGTGTATATAAAAAAAGAGGAAGATAAAGCCTAGATATACCTCGCTGGATGGGACGCAGAGGGGAAGCTGGTTGTGTGGCCACAGGGCTGTGATAAGTAGTCCGGGGAGGCAGAGACGGTTGGACCACCTCAGTGTCAACATGGGTTATAGCCCTCCCGGACTAGTCTCTAGAAGTACCAAGTTGAAGGGGTTCCCCCTCTTCGTTGGCATGATAAATGTCAAAATAGTTATGGACAGAATAATCAGCTGAGCCACGAGGAGATACGCGAGGTGACCGATCCTCCCGCGACTTAACAGTCTCGACAACAGCACCAGTGGGACCAATAGGATTTATAGTCTGAATAGGCTCAGGGGAGGAGGTGGCTTCAGAAGCAGCAGAGCCATCCGTACGAGCAACCGTTTTCTTTCTCTTGGTTGTAGGGTGAGAACCCTCCCCACCGTCACCACCTTGACTCTTTTTATCTCTTTTCTTAGCAGCAGCTCTCGTCTTCCTCTCTCTAATAGCAACAATCTTAGGGTCCTCCACCTCAACGCCTTTTTGGTGATCCATTTTTTCAGGAATGGCCCGGTCTGACGAAAGGGGACGAGCGGTATGCTGTTCAATTTGATCTTGAGAAGTGTGGGCAGGTCCCTTGTAAATAGAAGCGCCAGATAAGAAGGAAAAATGAAGATACTCGGACATGGTGACCACTGCAAAAGG
>BQNB010097005.1:0-25492 GCA_026074375.1 Tanacetum coccineum | reverse complement strand
AGAGAATCTCAGTTGTATGATGAGTTTGAGAGGTTTAAGATGCTTCTAGGTGAAAACATCAATGAGTACTATGTTCGCTTTCACAAGCTGGTCAACGACACGAGGAATATCAGAATGACAATGCCTAACATTCAACTAAACTCCAAGTTTGTGAACAATATGTCACCTGAATGGGATAGGTTAGTGACAGCCGTTAAACTCAACAAAGGTCTGAAAGAGACAAATCATGAACAGCTGTATGCATACTTAAAATAACATGAGAAGCATGCTGCACAAGATCGACTGATTATTGAAAGAATTACTCTTGCTATAAATGATCAACTTGCATTTGTGTCAATGGTCTAACCTCATGCCTAATCATCACATGTCCAGTCTCATCAATGTAACACCCCCAAATTGGGTCGCAGCAGAATAAGGGTCCGAGGCCTATTACTTCATAGATCAATAACACAAGATATATATAGAACGACCAAAAAGTCATTTAAAAACTAATACATTGGATTTAACAAAGTACTTGTTACATAAGCCGAAGCTTCACTTGTCCACTTGTTCAAAATACAAAGATTTCTAGCCCATAACAGTTATACAAAATGTAATGCAACAAAATCTTTAATGCATGATATCCAAATCAAAACCACCAATGTATCCCTTGCACCTCGTGCTTACTAATCCCCTGAAAAACATTGCTTTAAAACATCAACAATAATATTGGTGAATTCATAGGTTTGATAAATCATATATTGTAGGACCACAAGATTTCCAAGTGAGGATTAATGCCCAACAGAATTGCAGACATCATATAAATGTAATTACATTGCCTAAGCTCATGACACTGAAGCTTGACGTGTATGAATACCAAATTAATGGCCTACATTGCCTGTGATGATGTTCTAACCCGCAACATCCTATGTTCGACATGGTATATGTTCGTTCCCAGTGATAGCTAATCACCTGAACGAGGTTGTCAAACCTAATAGATCTATTCATAACTATTCACGTCTAATTTCCATGTACACTGACAGTCAGGATACTGGGCTCTACTTGCGGTAACTGACAGTTCATGATACTGGGCTCAACTAGGGTTATCGCTACTTAGGCAACATGTAATCATAATATGAAACTTAACCACTTGTGTCCAGTTGTAAAACATTGCATGTTTTTCACCCCAAAAACTTTGTAAAACAAAAGCATGTAAAACGTGGGGCTATGAACTCACCTTGAGTTCTGATAATCCAAATATCGCAGATAATGCGTCACGTAAAAGATCGAATGCAACCTAAATTATCATAGGTCGTATAAGTACCGAGTACTTATATTGATAACATTGAACATAATCCTATAGTTGTTACATCGTACTATCGTTCGGGCTATCATAATTAAAGAGGTCATGACATGACGTACGAGGAGTTAGGACACTTTAAATCGTAAATCCAACAACTCGTCGATACGCCATCCGAAGAGGCCTCATTATGAAACTCCCTAGTAATATAGTACTTTGATAACCACATAATATTCTATATAGCTCAATCACCAACTAATGGTTTTGGTAAAATTGTGTTTAATAAGTTAAAACGTTTATAATTACCGTTTTAGTAAAACTGGCGTAACTTTCGCGTTTTAAGCCCGATTTTGACGTTTCTTATGCCCACGCTTTCTTATTAAGACGAGTTATCATAATTTGACATTTTCATAATTTTAGTCCTCTGATGAACAGTAACTTTTACTGTTCATACCAGGCATGAGTTTTTCTTAAATTGTTTTTGTTGTCGTAAAACCCGTAATCGTCGTATTTTATTCGTTATAGCTCCGTTTTTAACAATTATTTCGAGTACGTTCTCATTATTGAAAGTTCTATTATTTTATGAGGTTTACAAAAATAAAACTTTCTGTCATGAATAGTAACTTTTATAAAAATAGTTTTATAAAAGTATTAATTGTCGTAAACTCGCGAAATTCATAACTCGTTCGTTATTAATTAAAAAATTACGATTCTTATCATTTTGGAATCCTAAAAATATGTATAATTTGTTAAAAATATCAAACTTTCTGTTTCCTATAATTTTTATAAAAGTTATTTTATAAATCCGTTTATTTATCGTATAACTTGTTTTTAACGTAACTTTTTCGTTATTTATCCGTTTGACAAGTTTCTTGCCTTTTTGGAATTGTCGTGAGTCGTACTATTTTATAAAAACATAAAATAGATAGGTAAAAATTCGGATTTTGGACAGAATGTTGGAGTTAGTTTGTTAGGTCCATTTTTAACCTTTGTTTCCATTCTTTACCATTTTTGTATTTCACCACAAATCTCATAAATCATGTGTGTTATAAATCATACATATATTAAGAGTCCATTGTCCATAGCTTTCCTTCAAAGTCCTCATGTGTCCAAGTTGTATAAGTCTTTCATATTACTTATAAAACATAACTTTCTTATTTACCATAAATCACTAGTTTTACATATGACTATTTTTATATAATAACCACTAGTATACAAGTCTTCTTATATTATTATAACCTTATTTTAATGGTCATATAATATTAATATAAGTCCATAATTAACATTAACATGTCATTTGTATTTCTTTTACTAGAAACATATTAAGAAACTTTTATAAACCCTAATTAACACATGATCATTTTTACACCAAAACAACATGGTACATACTTTTCTCATCCTTTTTAGCATGATATAAGTAACATCACAACATATATAAAAGTATACAAAATGATCATTTCAAGTAAAAACTTCATTTTCATGATAAAATCCTAAATGGTGATTTAAGCTAAAATTGAACTTAACATATGCATAAAAATGAATATTGTAAGAACACGAAGGGTTCTAGTTGACCTTATGATGTATGATGATGATGATAATCAAGTGCTAAACCCTTGTTTAGACTTAAAATCGAAGCTTGCACCAAAGAAAACCCTTGTTTTCTTAAATAAACCCTAGCTTCCTTTTACTTGATAATCACTTGAATATGGTTAGCCAATGCTTGGGATCACCTTAGAATATCTTAGGATGGATGTGTGTAGGAGTGTATGGGTTGTATAAAATTTAGTATGGATTTGGTTGGGGCTTGGTGGTATGTCGTAGCATATAGAGATGTAGAGGGGAGGGTTTTTGTTGATTTTCTTGCTAAGTGTTCATGTGTATGTGTATCTCTCTAGTTACTTGCACCTTATATGTGATGTCTTGGTCAAAAATTACCAATAATGTTCAACAAAACACCTAGAGGGTTTTAGGGATTCTTGTCTTTGTGTCTTGAGTCAAAGTAACATACTAGCTAAGTATTAATGGGTCTTATGTTGTACAAAGACCTAATTGTAAAGAAAATGTGTCCTTTGACTCCCATTGTTGTTGTTGCCATGTGAAATGAGGGGGGGAGGAGTATTCTAGAAACTTTTGATAGGTAAAACATTATCTAGTGAAGTTATAAACAAGTTACCACTTGTAACTTTATTTAAATGATGTCCATTTGTAAGCATTTGTGTATTTCTTAAAATTTCTAGTGTACAAGTGTAAATAACATTTACTTGGCTAACGTTTAATAAAAATTTAGGTATTGGGTATGATCGTGGGTATTTGTTGAAGTGTAGATAAATTAACGTGCTTTCGGTTATGCCTAAACGCATTTTATTACGAAACTTAATCACTTTACGCAACCAATAAAAATACAATAAACCAAGGTAATAATTATCCTCAAAATAATTACTTAACCTTTGCTTTATGTAAACATTTAATTATTTGATGCTCGTTTACATTGAACGCTAATTTTTAACTTACGCGATTTAAACTTAATTCATGAAATCACAAGCAAACGCGTACAACACTAAAAATAATTAGTAGATTTATCGACGTCTTCAATGACTTGAAAACACAGGGTGTTATAATCAATATCCTTCTTCATCAACAAACCCTCAATCACTACAATATCCACAATTCCCTGAAACATCACAAATTGATTCCGAATACACCCAAACTAATGAAATACTTGACAACCTAACTAAACAAATGGCACTTCTTGCCTAATCATTCAGAGCTACACTTCCTTAGACAAACAATCAAATTCGAACTTCTTCTAACACCTAAAATCAAGCAACCATTCAAGATGGTTGGGTTGTCGTTCAGAATGTTCAAGGGTGACATGATCAGAATCAGAATCAGAGGTATGTTGCTCGGGGAAATGGTGCTGCAGGCAATGGGGGGCAGAGAATAGAGCTGGGAATGCCAATGCAGGTCAAGGAAAACCGGTCAAGTGTTATAACAGTAATGGGGTTGGACATATTGCAAGGAACTGTACTCAGTCGAAGCATCTACAAAATTCTGATTATTTCAAGGACAAAATGGTGCTGATGCAAGCCCAAGAGAATGGTGCAGTTTTGGATGAAGAAGAACTACTCTTTTTGGCTAGTGAACAGGGAAACACCTTGGATGCAGATATGGATAATCAATCAGTCCAAGACTTAGCTTTGAATGAGAACAATATTTTCCAAGCAAATGAATGTGACGCTTTTGATTCAGATGTTGATGATGAACCGACTGCTCAAACTAAATTTATGGCCAATTTGTCCTTAGTCGAGTCAGCAAATCCACAAGCTGGTCCATCTAATGCATCAATCTTATTTGAGGTTGTACAGATTGTTCTCTGGTATTTGGACTCAGGCTGCTCAAAACATATGACTGGAGATCGTTCACGGCTCAGGAATTTCATGAATAAGTTTATCGGGACTGTTCGATTCAGAAATGACCATTTTGGTGCAATTATGGGTTATGGGGATTATGTCATTGGTGACAGTGTAATTTCCAGGGTATACTATAGAGAAGGACTTAGACACAACATTTTCTCTGTCGGTCAATTTTGTGATTCAGATCTTGAAGTTGCCTTCAAAAAGCACACATGTTTCATTTGAGACCTAGATGGTGTCGACCTTATTAAAGGAAGTCATGGCACGAACTTATACACCATTTCTTTTGATGACATGATGAGGTCCTCTCCCATTTGCTTACTATCTAAAGCCTCAAAGAACAAGTCCTGGTTGTGGCATCATCGGTTGAATCACTTAAACTTTGTTACGTTAAATGATCTTACTCGTAAAGATCTTGTTAGAGGCCTACCTTGGTTGAAGTTTGAAAAAGATCATCTATGCTCCGTATGCCAACTTGGAAAGAGTAGGAAAGCTACCCACAAACCCAAGACGATTAACACCATTATGGAAGTTCTACACACCCTTCACATGGATTTATGCGGTTCGATGAGAGTACAAAGTATTAATGGGAAGAAATACATTCTGGTAATAGTCGATGACTACTCCAGGTTCACATGGATGAAGTTTTTGAGATCTAAGGATGAGACTCCTGCCTTCGTAATCAACCTGTTAAAACAACTTCAAGTCGGTCTCAACAAAACTATCAAGTTCATACGGATTGATAATGGCACCGAATTCGTTAATGAAGACTTGATTGATTACTATGAAAACGTTGGAATTACCCATGCGAAAACAGTTCCAAGAACTCCTCAGCAGAATGGCATTGTCAAAAGACGTAACCGCACTCTTGTTGAAGCGGCTAGGACTAGGTTGATATTCTCGAAGGCTCCATTGTTTCTGTGGGCAGAAGCTGTGGCTACTGCTTGTTACACCAAAAACCGATCCCTTATACATACTCTTCACGATAAAACCCCATACAAACTTGTGCATGACAAGAAACCGGATCTTACGTTTCTTCGTATTTTTAGGGCTCTCTGCTACCCAACAAACGACAGTGAAGATCTGGGTAAATTGAAGGCTAAAGCAGACATTGGGTTTTTTGTCAGTTACGCACCAAACAGGAAGGGTTACCGAATCTACAACAAACGAACCTGACAAATCATGGAAACGATTCATGTTACATTCGATGAGCTGACTGGGCAAACAGCTCCTGTACACTCTAGTTCAAAACCTGCTCCTAACCTTTTGATGCCTGGACCTATAAGTTCAGGGCTCATACCTAATTTTGCTCCTGCTATACCATATGTACCTCCCACCAATAAAGATTTGGAGCTGCCGTTTAACTGATGTTTGCTGAATATTTTGAGACTCCAACCGGTGATCATCAGATGCCTCCTGTCCCTATAGCTCCAACCCCAACCATTCCAACTGGTCCATCAGTATCTATCTCCTTTGATCACGATGCACCATCAGGCAGTCATTCACCAAAATCATCGGCTCATCACTCATCTTCGGTACATCACGGTGTTGTAACTAACCATTCTTTTGAAGTAAATCCATTTGCTGCAACTGAGCATGAACCATTTGTTAATGTGTTCTCCCCAGACCCGCACTCTGAAGCATCATCTTCTGGGGTAATCACAATTACTGCACCCAACCAATCCACCCATCCTCATGAACATCTCCAAAAATAGACCGACTCTCATCCTCTTGATAATATTATTGGGAACTCTCGACTGGTATCCACTCGGAAACAGCTTGCTACAGATGCTCTATGGTGCATCTACAATTCAGTATTGTCCAAAGTCGAACCAAAAAACTACAAATCTGCTAAACTGAAGACTGTTGGTTTCAAGCCATGCAAAATGAAATACATGAATTTGATCGACTGGACGTATGGGAATTAGTGCCACCTCTAGACTGTGCAATGATTATTGCTCTCAAGTTGATTTATTAGGTGAAACTTGACGAGTATGGTGACGTGTTCAAAAACAAGGCACGTCTTGTAGCGAAAGGATATCATCAAGAAGAAGGTCTTGATTTTAACGAATCCTTTGCCTCGGTTGCTAGACTTGAAGCTATCAGAATATTTCTTGCCAATGCTGCCAGCAAAAACATGACAGTTTATCAAATGGACGTGAAAATTGCATTCTTAAATGGCAAGCTTAAAGAAGAAGTCTATGTGAGCCAACCAGAAGGCTTTGTTGACCCAGATCGTCCACATCATGTCTACCATCTAAAGAAAGCTCTTTACAGGTTAAAATAGGCACCCCGAGCGTGGTATGACACTTTGTCAAAGTTTCTTCTGGTACAAGGATTCTCTAAGGGTGTAGTCGATCCAACCTTGTTCATTCGAAAAACAGGCAAACACACTCTTCATGTTTAAATATATGTTGATGATATCATATTTGCCTCAACCGACCCCAAAGACTATGACCGTTTTTTCTAATGAAATGAGCTCTAAATTTCAAATGTCGATGATGGGTCAAATATTGTTTTTCTTAGGCTTACAAATTTCTTAGAATCCTAGAGGCATTTTTATAAATCAATCTAAATATGCTAATGAGATTTTAAAGAAATTTGATCTTTATAAAAGTGACCCTGTTGACACTCCTATGGTAGAGCGATCAAAACTGGATGAGGACCTCTCAGGGATCCCTGTTGACCATACCCAATATCACAGTATGATTGGATCCCTGATGTATCTCACGGCCAGTAGACCTGACCTTGTTTTTGTTGTGTGCATGTGTGCTAGATATCAATCTAAGCCCACTAAAAAGCACTTTGAAGTAGTTAAACGGGTCTTTCGGTATCTCCAAGGAACCATAAATATAGGTCTTTGGTATTCGAAAGACACCGCCATGGCACTAACAGCATACGCAGACGCAGATCATGCAGGTTGTCAAGACACTCGAAGAAGCACATCTAGTTAGCTGGTCATCCAAGAAGCAAACTAGCACGTCCATCTCATCTATAGAGGCTGAATACATTGCGATGTCTGGTTGCTGTGCCCAAATCCTATGGATGCGGTCTTAATTATCGGATTATGGCTTTGCATACAACTACATCCCTCTGTATTGTGACAACAAGAGTGCCATAGCTTTATGCTGCAACAACGTCCAGCACTCCAGGTCTAAACACATCGACGTCCGACATCATTTCATCAGAGAACAAGTGGAGAAGGGAGTGGTTGAGTTGTATTTCGTGAGGATAGAGTATCAACTGGCTGATATATTCACTAAGGCACTGCCCAGAGAACGATTCGAATTCATTATCCCGCGGCTTGGCATGAAGAGTATGAAGCCAGAGACACTCAAACGTCTTCAGGATGATAAGGATAGGTAACATATTTGCTTCAAGTATCCTATGTAAATATGTACATATTCATCATCAAATAGAAAATACAAAAATATAAAACCCACAAAAATCCATAAAAAAAATATATAAAATACCAAGAATAGTTTTTCAAGACATGTCTTTCGTTTATCGATAACATTTACGGACCTAGAAATGTTATTCAATAATGACACGGGTCTTTAAATGAAGCTCGAACGAAAGTTCAAACTTTTCAAAACTTGTCTTCATGGCTTGCAGTTATTTCAGACTGCATTTTGGTTTTTCAAAATGAGGAAAGCATGTCGCCATCAAGACGGTTGTTCCTAACAACGGGTGATTAAGTTCTCCCGGGCATGGATTACTTTATATCCATGCAACTCCTATCTAATGTATGCTTCAGTGCATTATTTCTTGATCAAGAAGAGAAGTCTTCTTTTTATCCAAATGATTTTTCGTCTATAATTCTTCAAAAAATTATTTGTGTTTTTCATGGTGGGAAAGTATTGTTTGAAAATCAATCGGACCTAAATTTCTCAAAATTTGATACTCAATAAATGACTACAGCTTTTTAAATAGAAAACGGGTCATTGATTGAGGGGGAGAGTATTTTTCACATTTATGGCATCTAACGGGCATGTTTTATGCATCATATAAATAATTGTGAAAGGTTTTGTATCTAACGGGGTTTTTTTTAAGGGGGAGTTAAACTTGTGTTAACTCAAAAGACCAAATGTGTTAATTATATGCAAGTTTAGGGTATTGTGTGCTAAGTACTTATGTGCAACTTGCTAAATGTTTCCTAGCTGTAATTAACTACAAGGACCAGTTGTGCCATTTGCAAATCGTATTTAACCCTAAATTCTTAATACCGAAAATACAAGAAGCTTGAAATCCCAAGGACTAAATCTGCTAATTTTAATTTGCTGGGATATGGCTGTTAGGATTAGATGATTCGGGTTTGATGTTCAAATATGATCCCCATGCGTTTGTATGATCTGATTGAATGATTTTCGAATGTTGATTGATATTTGCTAGTCGATTACAGTTTGATGGTTGTCGATTAAGTGATTGCGTACTAGTGTTATGCTCAGGATTGTACTTTCTGTGTTGGAATTAGGTCCCTAAGATCCTGAATTGAAAGTTGAAATATGATTGAATTGCATATGATTGATAGTTGTTTGCTTGAAAATTCCTGGTAGCGGTTTGATGATGATTTAAGTTTACCATTTGTAATTGAATTGCATATGATTGATAGTTGGCTGCCTATCTTTGTTGATAAAATTGTGCAAATAACATGGCTAATGAGCATGTTCCCTCTCCTGCTACCACAAGATCTGATGATCAGATTCTGCTATTTAATGCATGGGTGTTGATTGGATAGGGTAATCATGTCTTGGATCTACAAAAGAAGCAAAGGAACCCAATCTTTATATCTCTGTGGATACTCTGCATAACACAAAATTCTTCAGAGCTCTCACTGCATCAGCTGATGCTCTTTCCAGCTTTACAACGATAACTAAAACAACATCAACACTTCCACCACCACCACCTCCACTACAACAATCAACAGTTCATTGAGATATTTGGTAGAAGGTTAAAGATCTGAAGAATCTTCAGGAATATCGAATCCTTCTTTAAGTGGAAGGTTCAGAGATATTGACTACCGACTAATCAAGAGAATAGAATGATTTCATCATTCCAACTTAAGACAATATTCATCTATTATGGAAACATATATCTTGTACATTATAAGTAGTATGGAATTAGATGTTATATGTCAGTCTATGAATTTTTCATGAGTTTTTCGTTAAACTCAAAATCCTTCAAAATTATCATAACTGACACTAACATAGACCCTCATAATTTGAGGGGGAGCAGTAATATGTTCCAATTGTGGCTTGTATATAATCGGCTCATGTTTCTCCCAAAATTTTAACATATTTAAATCCATTGGGAACCAAAATCTCAACGGGATTGAAATTTTTAATCAGGGAGAAAATGGGATTAAAATATGCAATCTGATAAAAAAATGTGATTTTTTGAACTCAAGTGTAGGCTCTCCCATATGTGTTAACTCTTTCGAATATCGATGCAAATATTAAGGGGGAGCGAATGGTGTATGATGGCAATTGTGGAAAAACCAAAGACCGATCCTATAATTACTTTATTGGAGTTATAAGGATGGTAAGGTCATGTACTCGTTCCCACGATCCCGCCACAGCCAGAGGGATCTACCTAGGGACAATCCACTAGTTAGTGTAGAAGTCCTTAGCTATGATTAAAAAAAAGAGCAAAGTGAGAATAAGGGAATAGTGCGGACTTAGATGTAGCTAGTGCTGGAACATACCCAACAAGGTACTAGTAATGAAGTCTCGGTAAGCACTGAAGGGGTTGAAGAATGAAAAAGACATGTAAACATTAGGCAGAAATCGGGTCACTACATATGCTGTCAGAATCACATGGTTGATTGCTGACATTGAAGACAAGTATCATAGACCCAGTGATACG
Source organism: Tanacetum coccineum (assembly GCA_026074375.1). Lineage (NCBI taxonomy): Eukaryota > Viridiplantae > Streptophyta > Magnoliopsida > Asterales > Asteraceae > Tanacetum > Tanacetum coccineum. Next base: position 14,935 of record BQNB010097005.1, on the reverse strand, counting down.
TTGCACAACCCTCCCTAGACACTCAAGATCCCTCAAAGGATTCTTGTTTCATTACTCACAGAAATCAATACATTTCTATCATCTCTCTCACTTCGATTTAGATGATATTGAAAAGGTGGCAGTCCGCTCCAGCCTCAGACTACTAAAAACCAAAATTAAACTCTTGAGTCTAGAGCCATGAGATCATCAACAAATCTCGTTAGGACACTAATTTATAATATACTTGTTTTTCACACACTGTGAAAACAAGTAATTCATTAAGAGTCATACGCATTATCCTCGTGGTATTGCCAGAACATCTGAGTGATACGAAAGTACTCACGATGAAGATGGAAATCCTTTTAGAGCCAACATCAAACAAGCTCTTGGTAGGTGACTCGTGAGATCCTCTCAAGGATCAAACTTATGACAACTGGAAAGCAACGATGGAGCGATTCCGAGTGAATCAATCTTGTTCAAGTATGTGAATTGACGAGTAATTTTTGAAAAACCTTTCGATGTGCTCAACAACTGATTTTCGAGCACGTTGAATGTGTAAATCTTTCAAAACAAACGTGTTTCTGATGAAATTTGATTTTATATCATAAAAACTTTCGATGTGTCACAAAATCTCTTTTCTAAGTGACAAACGTCTGATTTTCAAATCAATTTCTCATCAATCAGTGGGTTTCAATTCACTGATTCACTCAGTCCGTGTTATGTCTACTTTGAGACGCTCCGGTTTGAGAATATCTAGCGTAGCCGCGAAACCCTGTCAAGGAGATTCTTCGGAATTCTACCTGATCACAGGCAGTGTTTATACTGATTAACGGGGAACCTTGGTTCTTGCAACCTTATTCAACGAAAGTGAACAAAGACGCTTTTGTTTGTTTATCACTAACATATAATTTCTATAATTAATAAACTACAATCAATTCTTTTAATCGTATTCTTCATCTTTGTGTGAGTTGTTATCATATGAATGGAAAATTTATCTTTGTTGTTGTTTCATTGCCGTGTTTCTTGGTCCCTGACACATTATACACCATTCTTCTTCGTTACTTCATGTGAATTGTGAGAATCATACCGCCGAGAAGTCAACTTCTAAAGTTCTCACCTTACACTCATTTCTTTTGAACGTTGCTATACATTAATACCATCAATGCTTACATCTATCTACTATTAATGTGATCGAATCGTTCCTTAGTTGCAACGACAAATTCGGCGAATGACACTCTATAGCTTTCTGATTCACGGTCTTCTAGGACATATGACTCTTCATGTCCATATCCTCTGACTACTTTTATGTTGTTCGGACATTCTTTATACTTGATCTATCGCCATTGTAAACAACCCTGATGTCTCTTACATTTATTCTCTCTGATTATTCTTATTCTTGTTTTAGTATCCTTTACGCTTGCGGTGATCTACTGTTTAAAAACCATTTTTGGAAAAATGTCTTTATATAGGGCGTTATGTTAAACCGAAAAATGTTTTATCCTTTTCGAAAAATTAATTAAGTACCATCTTGTAGATCTTACTGACTTAGCTTCGTGAATCATTTATTTATTTTAAAAATAATAATAATAATAAAATAAACAAATAAATAAATAAATTTGATAAATGTTTTAAATTCAATTTAGATATAAATAATTCTTTTCGACCATAGTAAACCCTCTCACTAGTAAACCTTAAACTATTATATCATTTTCACATAAAATAAACAAATACAATCCTATAAATGGTGTCGATTTTGTCTCGCGAACCGCTTATTCATTATAGTAATTCAACCGAAAGATTTTCTATAAGCAAATTGTAACCACCCTGTACTTCATTCCGATTTCTGTCACGTATAAAAACTCTTTATAATAATAATGAAAAATAAAATAACAAATGAGTAAACATATATAAAACTATTACCATATCAAGAACTATTTTATTTTTACCACGAATACAAACTTGCCACTTTACAAAAATATCCTATTATCACCTCGAACACGAAGATAAATTTTTGACGAAAGCAAGCATGTCAATATTACTTCTCAATTATACATAGCCTGATCACCTATGTATAATTCAGAAGGAACCTCGTCATGTTGGTAATTGTCACCCTTAAACCTTATTGAAACTAACCCTTTACCTAAACCTTCTAAAAAGTAAAAATTTTATGCGTATCCTTAACAATGATCACTATGCAAGTAAGTCTATCCAACTCAACACTCGAGAAAAGTCTCGTGTCTGTTTTCATGAGTCAAATTCTTTTCCATTCTTTTCTTTACTACCTTTCGTAGTCACTCTTTGTTGGAAATAAACGTCTGAGCGTAAGTAAGTAAATTGGCGGATTAGAAATTCCATCATCTTCTGAGAACCGATGGAGAAACGTTTAGAAATTGAGGCGGTGATTCGTGATTTTCTTCCAAAGATGTTTCCCGACGATCTGCCGGTACTTCCATCACCTCGACAAATCGAATTTATAATCGACTCGATGACAAATTGCACTTTATTGAAGAACCGATAGAAATAATAAACCGTGAGGCGAAGCAACGTAAACCAAGCCGTATTCCCATAGTCAAGGTTCGATGTAACTCGCGGCGAGGTCCGGAGTTCACATGGGAAGGAGAAGATTACTTCATGAGCAAATGTCCGCATCTATTCTCGAGTAAGAATACGACAAGTAAGAAGAGACGAGCGCCGGGACGTCGCTCCTAAAAGGAGGGAAAGATGTAAAACCCCGTATTTAAGGTCACTACTAATTTTCAACTTATATTTAATTTTCTAAATTTCTAAAATTTTACTTTTCACTACTTTGTCGTTTTATATAAAAATCGTTGATTTTAAGTAAAAAGCGCTATGATTTAAAAATTTATCCGTTTTTAACGATCGAGAAACCAATGACTCCATATTCGGGCCTTGAGTGCCAAATTATTTTTATTTTTGTATTTTTCGCTTTCCTCGTGTTTTAAATTGCACCTAGACGAAAATAGCGTTTTAAGAAAAAGTATCAGATTAGAAAAGGTATTAAGGCCCAAGATTTATAGGTAATATAGGTTAGGCAAGAATGGGCCAAAGCCCACTCCATCCCCCTCTCTTAATTCTGTCCAAACACAAAACCCACACACTCTTCTTATTTTTTTAGCAACCAAATAAAACCCTTATATAAATACCACTTTAATTATCCAAAAACACACACACAGATTAAAAAAAACACTCATATCCCTTTTTTTCCTCCACTGTTCGTCGACTTCAACCACAAAACCACCATAACCTTCATCAAAAATCACCAAATCAATTCCTATAAACCCTAAATCATCCATAAAATTATCCTCAATCTTTCCCCATCATTATAAATCACCATGCACTTGATTTAGAAATTATTGATTTTGAAGGACTTGAAGATTTTAGGGCTTTGATTTAATTAAAGGCTACAAGAATAATGATGGTTCGATTCTAGGTGATTACAAGTGGATTTGGAGGTAAGAAAATTTACGGTTTTGATTATTTGGGTGTTGGAGCAATCGGCCAAGATCAAGAAACCCACATAGGGTTTGTGTGATCTCTTAAAATCCTTCAATTGTAAGTTTTAAATTGTTTCCTTGTACCCCCTTTTCACTAATTTGTTGTTTCTAGCAATGCATGTGTTGATTTGGGGTTTTTATGAACATGCATGTGCATATTGTGATTGACCTTGATTAATTAGTGTAAGTAATGAAAAATTAATGATAGATGATTTACTTGAATGATTAGTAGCATTGTGATGAAATAATTGATGATTTGGATGTGTTATTGATTGATTTAGAGGTGGATTTTGCGGACTGTTTTGGGACAGCAGGTTGTCGTTATTTATTATCCAAAAATTTTCCTATAGCTACTGAGAAAATTACATATTTAGATAGAGGAAGTCTTAAGCTTCAATGTGCTAGTTGGATACTCTTGTATCGATTTCGTATGAGAAAGTTATGGTCAATTTACGATTGCGGACCAATTCTGAACCACCTGTTGGAAAACATGAATTGCTCCAGGTTATTGTATAGTAGGTTAAGGTTATAAAGCTTGGTTAGATACCAGACATCATAATCTAACTCCTCCAATTAGAATTAACTTCATTGCTATTCTAGTTTAGGATTTATGTATAACACCTCGTGTTTTAGGTCATTGTATGACATTATGAAATTCACAATTTATTTTTAGGGTTTTACGCGTTTGCTCGCAACCAAGGAAAACTCTCAACCAGCGCCAACCAAGCCTAAGGAGAAGAAACGAAAGCAGGCTAAGGAAACCACTGAAGCAACACCGCCAGCCAAACGAGCTAAAGCTGGGAAGGTGGTAAAGAAGCAAACTCTTAAGAGCTCTCAGTAGTTGGTCGATGAGTTTGTTGATGAGGGTATTCCATTGACTGAACCTGGGTTTGGTGACTTAGAGGCTTGATTACACATAGGGCTATTAGAAAGTCTGACAGGTATGCTCACGGTGCACCTCGGGGTCCTCTTCCTCCTGTGGTGTTTAGGGAAACTGACACTAGAAAGTTTCAACCACTTCCAGAGGTAGAGGGAAAGGGAAATGAGAAAGTCAGTGCGGAGCAAGCTGCTCAGGTTCTACTCAATCTTCAAACTCTAAAGAAAAAGAGCCCAGCTAAACAATACATCTTTCAGAGACGTACTTCCGCACTAACTGAACCCTCGGGTCATGACGAATCCTCATCTCTGTATGCTGAACTAGGCTTGACTGAAAGTAACACGGAATCAGAAATGCCTCCCGTAGTCAAGAGTGGTGATCAAGATGAAGGTCAGGCTGGACCAGACCCTGGTATACAAGATAAAGGCCAAGCTGAACCAAACCCTAATGATGTTGCAGAGTCTCAACCTCTATCAACTCTTGGTGTTCATGCTGGACCAAACCTTGAACACACAGATGCTGAGGCCACTAACGCTACAAGTCAACCACAACCTGGACAAATGGATGTAGAGTTCACCGCCACTGCATACCCTAACGTTCAGGAGAATCTTAAGCTGACGGTTGACGAACCCGGTTGATTTTCACGAGGAGCCATGCCAGCTATACAGGGGAACTTTGTCTTCTTAAAAGCACTTAGCAAAGACCTTCAGCTTTGGCGATACAATTCTTTTATATGATAAACCTCAGAAGCTGATAATGAGAAGACAACAGCAGATACAGAAGCTGAATCATGGGTGTCCATCACAATTCATTAAGACACCTCTGCTATCCCTCCTATGACATCACCGGTGATTGATCTCGTGTCTAGACCCGATTCTCCCAATGTTCATCGGCCACTACCACCACCGCAACCGCAACTGCAACAACAACGACAACAATAACAACGCTTCTTCTACCACCTCAACTCATAACAAGGTTACTCAGATCCCATTTTCTTAAAGCACATTAGAGAACTCGAAACAACATATCGCGGATTTGGTGGATGCGAACCAAGCCCTGGAGGAAATATTAGACACACATGGGTCCAGACTGTACATGTTGGAGAATCAAGATATTCCCAATCAAGTACGCAAAGCTATGGATGAAATAGTCACGGATGTTGTTGACTGGGCTATGCAAGGCACCACTCAGGGAATGCTTTAGAGACTTGCCAGAAGCTGATATGAAAGAAATTCATCACAACCGAATGTGGGAATCCAAATCCTACCAAACTTATGAAGATCACATGATGCTGTACGAGGCTCTGGAGAAGTCTATGGCCCGAGATAACAGTGACCAGCTCCTGTCTGACTTGGCTGAAGCAAGGAAATAGAAGAAAAAGAGACAAGGCTCACCTAAAACACCACCTGGGTCTCCACCTCATCCTCCACCACCAGCAGGTCCCTCTGGAACTTCAGGAGCCTCTGGCATTTCTGGGTCGTCTCATTCCACAACCTCCTCATCCACCTCATTCCAACATTCTGGTGTGGTTAGTCACAAAGCACGCTGCCCCACAGCTCATCAAGACAGCTGCTTCCGCGGAATATACGGCTTGGAAGACGACCGACACCAAAATTAAGCCGTCTGTCTCACCAATTCCTGAAGAACTTCATATGGATGACGATACGACTACGGACGAACAAGCATACTCATCTAGTGGGGAAGACATTGGACATGATCATATTCCTACTGTAAACTTGTTGGCCTGAGTTGGTGGTAGCCTCTCACTGAAGACAGACCTGCCTATACCTGACACCTGCCTGGTCCATCTCCATCACCTGACTCTGACTCGTCCCAACGAACAACTGGGCCTCTGCTCGGAGTCTACCTTACACCTCTACCAGAGAACTCACTACTTGCTGATCGGTGATATGGAAAATTCATGGACTGGTACTGCAAAAGCAAGGAACTCTGAACTTACTCAAAAAAGACCTGGATGGCCTGCTTACGAATGTCAAAGGTCTTTCATTCCCGAGTAGTTCATCTCCAATTCCAAAATGGAAGAATGCCACAAACTTCTCACCGATCAAGTGGACGATACAATCCTCAGGTACAATGTCAGCAAACCACTACCACTGGGTGGTGATCCGGGTTATGTCACAATACAACCAGACTTCTTCTTCAACAAAGACTTAGAATATCTATGGTACGGTCGCAAGATGGGCAGGCCTGCCTTTCATCTCGAAGATGAAGGTCTGCCTATTACTCCTGATGTCGGCTTAGAGCAAATGGTACCGGATCAGATGTGGATTGAAGAAGAATGCAAGTATGACGTCGCTGTGATGTATGGTATATCTCACTGGTGGTTTCAAAGACAACGGTTCTACATTGATCGACACACATCTGAAGGTGATCGCAGGGCTGTACGGACCCATATGCATATCTTAAGTGTCGTCAGAATTGAAGTCTTCTCAATGTGTGGGTATAATTACATGAAGAAGATTATCCTTCGTCGTGCTGATCTTAAAGAATATGTCATACAGGAGGACTTCAAATCTCTGTACCCTAGGGACTTTAAAGATCTGTACTCGTTGAATCATTCAGGTCACTTAAAACCATCTCTCACCCGAAGACAAAAGTTTCTCAACTACTTTTTACTGTAACATATGGACCAGAAAACTTGGTTATCGGACAACAGTAGAAGACTTTCTAGCTGGGATGTGTGCTACCAGACGCAGTTAAACCTACAAACCTCGATGGGATGCCAAGGGCTTTGAGTACAAGCATGACTTTACAGTAATTGACTCTCCAAGGGCCGTCACATTTAGGGACAAATATGGGGTTCAGATGATCATGAGGTTCAATGAAATCCACAAGTTCAGTGATGGTACTCTACAACAGATTGATGAAGCATTGGATTACAGAGTCAAGGAATTCAGGGTCAACAGGATGAATCCAGGTTTGGATATACGGTTTTGGATGAAGAAAGACGTCGACAGAAGCAAGGAGTTTATGTTTACCATACAGAAACGACTTAAGACTAAGCGACCGTATATTCGGAATCTGAAAGGCTTTATTGTGAAGGATAAGAGATGAGACTACCGATGCTGAAGAGAACCGAATGAGGGGTAGTTTTCTATATGTTGTAATATGTACATTCTAATGTAGTGATTAAACTGTATCTTAGGCTTGTATATTAAGTATTCATATGTTCCATCATCGGCTTGTATAAACCTGACACACTTTCTCCCAAATTTTCCTAACTTAAATCAATTGAGACCCAAAATCTCCAATCCCCAAAAGGATTTGAAATTTTGCTTTTGGGGGGGAGAAAAATGTGTTTTAATTTTAAAATCTGATAAAAAAACCATGATTTTTTAAAAACTCAAGTGTAGGCTTCCTATATGTGCTAAACTCTTTAAGAATATCAGTTGCAACATATTGAGGGGGAGCGACTGGTTAGATGGCATTTGTGGAAACACTAAGACGACCTGTAATTATTCTATCGGAGTTATAAGGATGGTAAGGTAGGTACTCGTTACCCAAGATCCCCGCCAGAGACGAGGGATGCTACTCCAGGGACAATTCCACTAGTTAGCGTATGAAGTCCTTTGGTATGTTTATAAAGGAGTTATGTTAGAATAGAAGGGATTAGTGCGGAATGAGATGGAGCTAGTACTGGAACTTACCCACAAGGTACTAGTAATGGAAGTCTCGGTAAAAGCACTGAAGGGTTGAAGAATGAAAAAGAAATGTTAAAGATAAAGGGTGAAATATAAGTAGCCCTCCTTAAAACTTTAGGAAGATTACCGATGTCACTACATATGCTGTCAGACATAACAGTGGTTGATGGCGAATGAAGACATAGTATCATGGACCAGTGATACGCTGCACAACCCTCCGTAGCCACACTCAAAGAATCCATCACTAGGATTCTTTTTTCTCTTCTCAACGGAGATCATTTCATTGTGCTTTCGTCGCTCTTTATCCGTGTTAGTTGATATCGAAACGTGGCAGCGCTCCAGCCTCGTATTCTATAATAAATCCAAAGTACACTATAGGTACTAGTAGCCATGATGATCTTCCAAAATCTTGTTAGGATACAAATACAATTGTGCTTGTTTTTCACAAACTGTGACAAAAGTAAAGATCTTTTGCAGATAACTCTTTCGCATTATCACTCGTGGTATTGACCAAAAGCATCCGTGTGTATTTAAATATGATTTTCATCATTGTAAGATGAAATCCTTCTAGGAGCCAAACATCAAAACAAAGCTTTGGTTGGTGACATGTGAGATACACTATGGGATTAAACCTGAACCAAATGGAAGCAACGATGGGGCGATTCTCCTATGATAAAAACTTGTTCCAAGGAAGTGAATTGTCGAAATTGCTTTTGATTAAACTTTTGATGTGCTCAACGACTGATTTTCTAGCACATTGACTGTGTATATCTTTCAAAACAAATGTATTTCTGACGAAATTTGATTTTGTGCTATCAAACACTCTCGATGTGACACAAACAAAAATAATTAAAATGATACTTTCTCAAGTGTCGGTCGAATTGATTTTCAAATCAATTTTTATCTCTAATCGGTAAGATAGTAACTAACCGATTCACTCTTGTCGTGCTGTCTGCTTTGAGACGTTCCGATAAAGAGAACAGGCAATACGGTAACTCTGATGGATTTACATTTGATGATCCGATAGTTATATTGGAAATCCTGTCAAGGAGTTTCGTCTTAAGATGAATCTACCTGATCACAGGTCGGTCCTCACGGATCCGAAGGTTAATCCAACCAGACTCGGGTGAATGACAAAGCCATATTCGGCCACATGCTTTATTGCTAACTATTTTATTACAGGTTCAAGTAAAGATGGAGATGGAGATACCTTATTCCAATGGAGTCAATTCACTACCACATGCTTATACTTAATGTTTCTAATCAAAGACATCATGACAACTGAAAGACCTACAACACAGCTTCCGCAAACTCCTAAGGAGTAATTATCATGATCAAAAAAATGTGAGCATGCGGTCACCAGGTCACACATCACCATGAAGGCAATATTCCGTCCCAAAAAAACAAAAAAACAAGGGGATGATTAAGAGATTTATTATGGATGATGATCTCAAAGAAAGCGCAAAGAGTCACACAAGTCTAACGGAAACTCAAAGATCAAGAAACTACTGCATAATGTACAATAAAGGCAAAGAATGAAGAATCAAAGTCTACGAGCTAAAGTCAGAAGATCAAGACTTAGAATGCTAGAATTTAAATGGTATTTTCAGGGGTGACCTCCCTTAGGGGGAGATTGTTAGGTTTAAGAAAAAGACTCGGTCACCTCGTGTATTGTCTAGAATAGCATAGCTCGTAGTTTAATAGTAAGCGTATGACTCATGGTACTGGGTCGGGTCTTTTACCCACTTGTAAGCCCATACCATAGCCCTTTGGGGCATCTAAACTCTTGTATAAATACTGATTGCGGTTTTTTATATACTTATAAATATATCACAAAATAATATAATTCTAAGAGTAATTAAGAAGATTACCAAGTTACCCTTGATAAAATTCACTCTCAAAAATATATATAATATAATATAAAATACGTATATTAAACCGGGTAAGTATGATCACCCGGGTCGTTTTCCCCAATGACTAGTGCAATTGAAACCACGTTTTAAGTTCGGATCCTGATTTGAATGAAGCAAAGATATTTGATTTGGAAAGATATGAAAATAAAATTGAAATGAACAATTAAACAAATAAGGTAAAAGTAACTATAAGGTAAATTGACTAAAATTAACACTAGAAATATAACTAAAATTTCATAAAAAAAGAAAAAAGTGCCGAAAAAATTATTAAATAGTTTAAAGGCCCTATTTTACTCTTTTTATAAAAGTTTTTTGAAATAAATAATTAAAAATTAAAACCTAATTACTAATTAAAACTATTAAACTTAATTAAAAACTTAACTTAAGGACTAATGGTGCAAATACCTAAGAAACTAACAAACTAACGGAGGGACTAACTGAAAAACAATTAAAATCGAAAAGTTACCTTTCTTTCCCTGAGAATCTATCCCGACAAACAAAACTAAGTCCATAAGCATTCGAAAATTTTAAAAAGTGTTAAAATGAAAACTAAAAAAGCAAAGTTGTCAAAAGGAAGTAGTGGGAACTAGATTAATAAAAATAAACAATAAAGACATTCAGTGTTGAAATCCACTAATAAGATATTAATGAGGCTTATTTCTAAACTGTTCAGAAGGAAGGCTTAACCTTTGATTTTTAAGAAAATATGCTATAAAAACTCAAAATAGATCAAAAATGAAAAAGGAAAGAAGTCCATTAAGTGCTTATTGATGAGCTTAATTTAAGAATTCAAAGAAATCAAAGCTTAAAACTTACTCTTTATGCTACTGAAATTGATCAAAAAATAAGCAAACTCAGGAAATAAGCAAAGAAACACAAAATCCAAGTAAGCTAAAAAACCTTAATAAGCTAAACTAGACTTTAAAACTTTAAGAACTTATTAATCTACTTATTATCCATCTAAATGAGCTATATATTCTTGACTTTAAAAGCTAAATTTAAACAAATTTAGGACTCTACTTAAGTTCCTACTGTTTTTGGAATTTTCAGGTTTTTATGACTTCTGACAGCTAAATTAAACTAAGTAAATAGTAGAAATTGCAAATTAAGACTTAAACCGAATTAAGCTATATTAAAACTTAAATCCTACTGAATTTTATAAGCTAAATCTTAAAAAATAAATGATTAAATTAAGCTGAGAACACAGCAGTACTAACTGAGGTTAGTACTGCTAGTGTAAATATTCAGCAGTACTTTCAAGTGAAAGTACTGCTGATGCAATTTGATTCTTGAAAATAAGCAATGAAATAAGCTAATAATGAAAAACATAAAATTAATTCTTAATAAGCTAAGGCTAAACTTAATCCTACTGAAATTAAAGCTAACAGTACTAACTTATGGTTAGTACTGGTAGTGTAAAGAGTCAGCAGTACTAACTTAGGTTAGTACTGCTAGTGCAATTTTGAGACTGCACTAAACCAAACACCCCTTTATCAATTTGACAGGATTGAGGAAAGCTTTTTAAGAGAAATCTACTGAACAACTACTGAATACCAGATAAAAACTAGCTTAAAACAACCTTAACAATCATGATTAAACAACTGAAATAGCAAAATTCTAAGATCTTAACTAATTAAACTAATATTTTTGGATTTTATGAGTTTTTATGACAGAAATTAATAACTAATGATCTATAACTATATAAGCAAAAACAGATTAGGACAAACAACTAATAAGCACTAGAAGAGATATTTGAACACTAATAAGCAAGAGGAAATGTAAATAAGCAATATTATGCATATAGATAAAACTAAGCAACTACAACTGAAATTAGAGAAGAGTGAAAAGAGAAACTTACTTGATCCTTTAGCTCAACAAAAGGAACCAATTAAGGCAGCTACAAGCTCCCTAGCTTATGAATAAGCTAGAGTATAAGTCCTTGGGATCTCTTCCAAGTTAAGATCCCCTTCCAAAAGCTCAAATTCAATAAGATCCATATAAGATTAAACTGATTTAAGGTTTAGATAAGATTAAAACTGAATTCAAACAGCTCAATTTCAGCTTATAGACTGAAAGAGCTTATTATGAGCTTATTAGCTTATTGAGACAAATTGGCTTATTAAGAGAGCTTATGACTTAAAATAAGAGCTTAGAAAATGAGATTTAAAAAACTCTAAAGACTGAAATTTCTTTTTAATTAAAGAAGCTGATTACAATACTTGAAAAAGGAAAATTACATTTAAGAAAAATATAAATTTAAGCTAGACTAAATTACTAAAAACTAGATAAAAAAAACGTAAAAGCTAGATGGTGTGTGTGTGAGAAGTGAGGCCTATTTATAGTGCCAAGCTGAAGCTTCTAGGTCCTCTTGCCTTGCTCTCCAAACTTTTAATCTCAACCAATCATTTCCCAAATCAATTGATCATCATTTGTAGCCGTAGGATCAAATTGTGGACACCTGAGGATTGCCAGGCTGGCATTCTTTGATGTGACGTTTGTGTTAGTTTTGTGAGTAAGTTTAGCACAAAACCCACATAATTTTGTGCTTTCACCATGGCTAACGTGGCATTGAGCTTGGACTAGGATAAGTATCCCCTTGATTAGACTAATTTGTCCTTGCATTTGTGCTTGAGCTTCCTTGAATTGACCAACGCACCCTCTAATTTTGATTTGCCCCTTGTTTTACCATGGGAGTGAAATCGGGGAAGACGGGTGAATAGTAAAAGGGGTTTCCCGCCTATACTTCGACGGTTAAAACTGTTGATCTTTGGGAAGTTTACACATTTGGTCCTTGTCTTTCTTTTTCTCTTTTCAAGTTATAAATAACTTTTTGAGAAATTGCAAGATTGGTCCTTGAGGTTTGTTATGAGAGGAAAGTGACTAAGGTTTGGGCTGAGGCTTGGCTTTTCGGGCTTCGGCTTTGTACTCTTCTGATTCTCGTGTCCGTGCTTGCTCGCTTTTGATTGTTTTCTTGTGATTTTTGACTTATCCATACCTGCACACACAAAACACAAATACAAGCATATTTTTGCCATTTTTGGTCTGTTTTGGGTTTATTTGGGTTATTTTAGGTATAAATGGATATGTGTATTTTACACTTATCAAAATTCCCCAAACTAAACGATTGTGTGTCCTCACGCAATATCACATGCCTTATAACCAAATACCTCAAAACTTCCCCAAACTAAACCTTTGAAAAGTAGCAAAGAGTTTTGTTGAGAAAATTAAGAGATCATAAGTTATAAAACACCCGACTTCCCATTTTCTAAGATTTTTCTCTTTTTATGATTTTTTTTATGATTTTTTTTTATTTTTTTTTAATAATTAACTACCTAACTATAACTTATTTGTGTCGACATAATGTATTGTTTTCATTACCTCTTTGGTAACTTTTAGGATCATCGAACAAAAAGCACAATTAAGTGTCTAAAAATACGTCATCCCCGATTTTTCACTTCTCCCATGCTAAGCTTAAAAACAAGATCATTGTTAAATACAAGTCATGACACTAATACTACTCATAAATACTAATTGTGTACTTACTTTTCCTCCCGCAAATCCTACTTTTGTATCTCAGGATTTTACTTAAGTCATATACCCGAAGGCTCTTTAAGACTTTTGTTTCGATACTTATTAATTCAGAAAATAAAGTGTAATGGTAAGAACGCAATAATTAGCTCCTAGCCCTTTTCAAAAGATCAAATGCAATCAAGATTAAAGTCCACATCGAGGCGACCAAAATTTGGCTTTTATTAGGCTACTTAGAGAAGGCACCATTCATGTCATATACCCGAAGGCTCTTTAAGACAAGAATGAACCAATCTTATTTGCACCATATACCCTTAGGCTCTTTAAGGCACAAAACAAGACAAAAATTAAGCAACATTATTATTCCTCAGTCCTTTAGTAGGCTACAACATCGGCCACGCCTCCGACAAGATGTAGCAAACATATTTCGACTTCGGATTATATAAGTAAAACCGGTGCCTTTTATCTCGAAGCCACATCGATAGCGAGTCGACAAGAGGTTATTCTACTTATTATGACACCGGACTCTACCTTATATGAAAACTCCAACATCGGCCACGCCTCCGACACGATGAAGTAATCTGGCAGAGATACTTATTTATTATTTTTGCATTTTTAAGCCAAATTAAGTATTCCTGATGTGTACTCATCCTAATCACAAAGGAGCTTAAGAAAACTTCTATTAACTAATTATTAACCAAAAAACCATACAACTCTATTTATTAAACATTCATATAAAAGTGAAACAAGCTAATGGAAGAAAAAGCCACAATTAATATATATGAGTTTGAAAGAAAACCAACTATTCTACGTTTAGCATCATGACTGATAAATAACACTATCATTTTTTGTTCTTCACAAAAGAAATTTGCAAATGCTTAGCCTATATAAAATCCAACTCGGCATATTTAAAATCTACTTGAGATTAGAACAAGCTTTCATTTACTAATTATTCAAGTCTAGCATGTTTAAAGTCTACGTGAGACTAGCACAAACTATCATCATTAATTGTTGCATCATGACTTATAAATAACACTATCATTTCTTGTTCTTCACAAAAGAAATTTGCAAATGCTTAGCCTATATAAAATCCAACTCGACATATTTAAAATCTACTTAAGATTAGCACAAGCCTTCATTTACTAATGATTTCAAGTCTAGCATATTTAAAGTCTACGTGAGACTAGCACAAACTATCATCATTAATTGTTAAGGAATAAAGCTAGAACTCTACACGTACGATCGGGTCAAAAATTACTTTTTATTCTTACCAACGGAAAACCTACATTTTTGTCTTAACACTTTTTTTTTTCTTTTTTTTTTTTATTATATTTTTTTTTTATATATATATGATAACTAAAAATTTAAAATTTTTGCTATTTTTGTGGGAAAAACGGGTACGTGAGAACAAAACAATAAGCAAGCAACATCAAATCGATAGATTCCCTCCCCAAACTAAAA
>BQNB010097004.1:532-25492 GCA_026074375.1 Tanacetum coccineum | reverse complement strand
TATATATATATATATATATATATATATATATATATATATATATATATATATATATACTATTATGAGTATGTGATACAATTTTCGGAGTCGACGTCCAAGTTTTGAGCGAACCATGCAACTTGTTGTGAATTTCCCAATGGAATTTTAACGTAGTCGATCCTACTAGGAGTGTGTTAACTTTTAGCATAAATTTGACCATTGCTAATAACACAAACACTTATGAACACTTAGACTTAACAAAGCATTGTCAACACAAGTGTGAGTTACAATTCGATGACTGTTCTTTTCGTTTTTTTCCATCGATTTTGTAATTTCATGTATTAACCATACATGTAGACTTTGAAAATATCTATGGTCATTTTAATGATATTTTCTTTATCTAGTAAAACTCTAATCTCGATTATGTTCATGATCGGTGGTTTTGTAATCGAAACTTGTAATGAGAATTAACATCTTTTGAATAATGATTAATTGCTTCATTAGATTTCCGTTTATGATTATTTTTGAGATGATGGAGGATCACTATCCATGATAAGTTCCATCATTCCTAATCCTAATCTTAAATAACTAAATACTTCACATTTTAAAGGCTTAGTAAACATATTGACTATATTATATTTGGATGCAACTTTCTCGATAGAAATGTTGCCCTTTTGGACGTTATCACGAAGAAAGTGGTGACAAATTTCTATATGTTTAGTTCTAGAGTGTTGTACGGGGTTTTTACTTAAGTCGATAGCGCCTTTATTGTCGCACATAATCAGAACGTCATCGAGACATATGTCATAGTCGATGAGAGCTTGTTTCATCCATAGTGTTTGTTGACATGCCTTCCTGGCGGAGACATATTTGGCTTTGGTCGTGGAGATAGCAAGGGCCGTTTGTTTCTTAGCAAACCAAGATGTCAAACTATAGGAACCAAGATCACTTTTACTTCACCATTTGAACCAAGAAGATTAGATAAGAGAAAAATGAAGAAAAGTAGAGAGAGGTTAGAGAGAGAAAGTAAAGAGAAGAAAAAGAGAGGTTAAATTCTAGCAAATGTGGAATGATATAAATGAGAACCAACACCCTCTCCACACTTAGAGAGGGGTATTTATACCAACACTTAGACCATGTGGTTTAATGCTAATGGGCCGGGCTCGGGATTACTTGGGCTTTAGCCCATAACGTATATAATATTAGATTAACCAACGAGCCCGATACCCGTAACTAGCCTATTATAACATACATTAAATAAAGACCGAATCTTCCTCGTTGAGTGACCGAGCTTCCTTGTTCGACTCAATATTTTGAGGCTAACAATATCCCCCGAAGCGAGGTCTTGAACCTTGAAACGAGCTTCCTTGTTTGACTCGATATTTTGAGGCTAACAATCTCTCCCGAAGCTTGGTTTTTGATAGATTTCGAGCTTCCATGTTCACAGTCATAATATGGTCTTAGATTTCTTGAGATTGCTTTGACATTGAGTTCTTGAGTCTTGTTCTTGGTCTTTATCTTTGTTGTAGGCTTGTTCCTTCATGCTGTGTGATCTTTGAACTTGAGCCTTTTCTTTTTAAGTTTGACTTTAATTTCGAGATCTTTAAATCTTTATCCTTCAGTCTTGTTCGTCTTTGCCACCTTGCGATCTTGTGTCTTGACCAACATGCTCATAATTTGCATCTTCTTGAAAGCTCTCTAATAATCTCCCCTAAAGATTAGTTTCTAAGGAGTTATCTTTAATATAATAGTATGCGGAAGTCTTTATCTTTAATACTTGAGCTTTCTTGATTCTTGAATCATGATGCTTATAGTATGTCTTTGTAGTTTAAGCATGAGCATGTGGCAATGAATCTGACTCTGCTGGAATGAGGCTGCAACACCGTCATTTTTACCTGCATTTGAATGTTATTGACAAACAACAGATATGGATGAATATGGCTTTGTCATTCGTCAAGATTCGGTTGCATTAACCTTCGGTTCTGTGAGGATTGTTTTACAGAATAAATATTGTACCTGTGATCAGGTAGGTTTAATTTAGAAGAACCTCCTTGACAGGGTTTCCAGTTCAAAGTGTTAGATCCTCTAACGCGTATGCATTAGATTCACCGTACTTGCTTGTTCTCAATACCTGAACATCTCAAAGTAGACAACACGATATGAGTGAATTAGATAGTCATTATCTTTCTGATTGAATCATCAATTCATTTATTGGACCAATAACAATATCCAGTTGACACAAGCTTGATTCATTTAGAATCTTACAAGTCACCTACCAATAGCTTGTTTGATGTTGGCTCAATCAGGATTTCCATCTTCACTGTGAATACTAAAGAGTATCACTTGGATGTTCTGGCAAAATCACAAGGATAATACGTAGGATTCTTGTTAACAGCTTGTGAACTTATTGATGTTCAACAAGTGTTTGTCATGGAATGTGTCCTAATGATATTTATTTATTGATCTTTTGGCTCTAGACTCGATTAGTGTGTTTTGGTTTTAGTAATCGGAGGCTGGAGCAGACTGCCACCTATTCAATATCAACAATCTCGGAGTGATGTGTCAATAGATAACGTGTGTATCTCCGTGACAAATGAGACAAGTATCTGTTGAGAGAAACTTAAACGGCTAGGAAGGGTTGTGCATTGCATCACTGGGTCTATGACGTATTTCTTCAATATCAGAATTCATCTTTGTGAAATCCGATAGATTATGTATTGACCCGGTTTCTACCTAAAGTTTTATAGATGGCTTATTTCTTTAGACCATTTATCCTTACATTTCTTTTTCATTCTTCAACCCCCTCAATGCTTACCAAGACGTCATTACTTACACATTGTTGTGATTGTTCCAGTGTTAGCTCAATCTTAATCGGCATTATTCTCTTATACTAATTCATCTTCAATCATACCTAAGGACTGATATTTATAACTATGGAGTTTCCTTGGGTAGATCCATCTGGTTCTGGTTAGATCATAGGACTAATACCTAAACTAACCACCTTATGACTTCAGAATCGTCGTGAATTAAGATGTTGTTGGGTATGAGATCGTAACCATAAAACCTTTTCCGAAGAGTATAAAGCACTGTGAGTCGTTTAGACCACTTATTATTTTCTAGATCATATTTTAATTACATTTCTCCCCTTATTTTAAATACTAATGCACTTAGTTTTTGAAATACCCGATGATTAAAATTTGACTTGAAAATTCTGTGAGGAGAAAATTGTTACAGCATGAGGTATGTGGAACTGTTTCTTTTTGCTCCCCTTAATTTCACATATATGACACCAATTGAGAGAATAAGATTATGACTTTGTAAATTCCATGTGAAATTTAGTTTGAGCTACTTGTATATGTTTTAACAAAATAAGTGTTTAAATAGTATTAACATTTTAACATTTTTCATTTGTTTAAATATTTTTGTGATGTTTTAGACACACAAAATAGACATGTGAATATCTGCCTAGACGCATTAAAGCTTGGTTTTAAAAGCTCCCCCTCAAAAATTGATTCACTTATAAAAAATGATTCAACTTTTGAAAGATGCATGAGGAGGGAGTGCCGAACACACAATTTTGAAAGATTTTGAAGAATGTTTTGAGAAATTCTTGAAAAATTATGTTCAACGTGTTTTGAAAAACCAATGTTACTTGAGCTCAAAAGACTTTGAATGTCTTTTTGATTGACTTTTTATGCCAGCTTAAGTCCGAGAAGCTGTTATCTTCTCGTTGTGAGGATAAATATACATGATTGTACACTTTTCTTTATTTGAGGAATGAGTTGTTATCTGTCATTTAATAACAAGCCATTAAGAAAAATTAGAAATGACATGTTTTGAAAGCATTTGAACTCTTGCTCGAACATCATTTACACACCCGTGTCAATATTAATCGACATTTCTAGGTACGTAAATGTTATCAATTCCAAGAGACATGTCGAGAAGATTCTTTTTGGTATTTTTGAAATTTTCTATTTTGTATTTAGTTTTTGAGATTTTTTAATTTTGTATTTTTTTTTCAAAAATATTTTCTAACATAATTAAAAATGGAATGTTTATACAAAGAAGACGATGATAGAATATTTACATTAGATGAACCCTTTAAGGAGATGGGTTCAGAAGCCATTGAAGTACCTACACTCAAAGAAGAAGAGTTTGCACAAATAACAGTTTTAGGATTATTGGTTTCCTTTCCTAATGGTGAAGCACTATCATTCATGTTGTAGCGGGTTTCAACTGGCTTTCTAATAGGAATCCACTTAAGACCATCCTGAGTAAAGATTCTACCCGTTGGTTTCCATGTAAGACCAGATCTAGGAGGCGTTGTTTTCAGATACACATTGTGAGACTTATATGGAGAAAACTTTTGTCCTATAGGGATCTATCTGTCATGTTTCTTAGAATCACATTTCTTTTCTATGTGCATATATCTGTTTGTTGTCTTATAGGATTGTGCATCTTTTTTCTGTGCAGAGGCACGAGAATGTACATTTGAGAGGTATTTTAAGATGCACTCATCGTGATTTGCACTGTAAATGCACTTTTTGCATGTAGGACATGCCAAGTCTTTTGTCTTCAAGAAAGTCTTTTGATTCCTAGGTGGTTCTGCTATGTTAACAGTTCTATTCGATACACGACTACTCATGGATGGTGTCCAATTCCTAGGTTGTTGATTAAAGTTCCTAGGTTTTGGTTTGTTGCCATTAGCAGTGTTTGGTAATCTACCAGATTGTTGCACACTAGGTTTGGTATTCAAGGCTTTGTCTTTCTGAAGTTGTGCCTTTTTCTTAGCTTTATCTAGGTAGTAGTTATGAACCATGTCATTTGAGCCTACAGATTCCCTTAGTGACTGAAATGACACATGCTTTGGGCTTTTCCTAGAAGGGACATGTGCATTCACATCATAAGGCTTAGCAAAAGACGATTTCCTAACTTGAGGCCAAGAATGTGGAGTGACTGGTTTTATTAAATCATGTGACACACCAACTTGGGAGGCAATCCTATGTCTTGGCAATTAGGATCGTTCAGATTTATACGCAGTTGGTTGTCTTACCACTGGTTGATTTCTGATTGGTTGCAAAGGCGGTTTCCCCAAGAGTGATTGTTTTTCAAAATTAGTATCCACACTCTTACCTTTCATCATCTCAATGAGTTTCTTTAACTCACTTATAGCAATGTTCTTGTCTTGCAATTGAGCTTTCAAATCTTGTATTTCAAAAAATTGTTCACGTTCTTTCAGAAATACATTTGACGCTTTTTCTTTGCAAACCGTGTCATTTTTCATTTGTTCTTGACATTGTTGTAAATAAAGTTCAAAAGAAATCAAGTGTTTTTCTAATTTAGCAAAACTTCGTGAGAGCTCATTATAAACTTCTTTACTAACAGTTTCAGTTTGTTTAGAAAGCTTTTGTGCAAGACATTCACATTCTTTCACTTTATGAACATATAAGCATTGCAATTCAGCATGAGCATCTAAATCAGATAACGAATGCAAATAAGAACACATAACATCATTAGACACACATTCTTACAAAAGTATATCATACATGTTCGAAAATTCTGCTTTATCCGAATTAAGTTTGTCAATTTCATTTTCAAAGGATTCAACATACTATAAATCAGCATGCATTTCTTGCTTAAGTTCATGAACAAATGTGAAACTATCATTCTGTGTCTTTATGGCAAGAGGCATCAAACATGTTTTTATTAGCACTTCCATATCAAGAGCAGTTGGGGCACGAAAATGATTATGAGAATGCTTTTCCCAAGCTTGATCAACAAGTTCTCCAAAGTGATTTATGTTATTTGTCATTACATTGTACGCTTGTCTACTTTTACTTATTGATTTTGAAACATGTAAGAAATGATGTTTTTGAAAATATTTGGTTTAAATTTCATAAAAGATTTTCTCCACTTTTTCTTCCTTACTTCGTTTGCATGTGCCAACTTTTCATTGATATTCATGTGGCGTTGTTGAATCTCCAAACTATAATATATATATATATAATAAAATATATAATAAAATATATAATCTAAAAACAATCAATGAAACCGAGGAGTAGTGTAGAATATCCCCGGGTCGTTTATCCCCAACGAGGCTGTGCTGGAGAATCGATACAGTCGGAAAATTGGAGTTTGAATGAGATTAATGATTTGAGAGAGTAGAAAGCTAGATTAATCAATAACAAACAAAAACGATTGAGAAAAACCTAAAAATTATGAAATTAAGCTGAAAAACGAGAGCAGGAATCCCGAACAAGGGGTCAAAAACCTAAAATCTTCAAAATTAACCCTACACAATTTTTTTTACTTCTAAACTACTCTAGGGAACTAATAATGAAGAATGAAAAAGACTAGACTGAAAACGGAGGTCGTTTGACCCAAAAACGAGTCAAGTCAAGTTCCGTACCCGAGACCCGTTCTTTAAAAATCAAAAGTTTGAAAAATTAACCCTACGAAAGTCTTTATATTTTTCCTACGTAAGTTATGACTAAAGAAAATTTTCTAAAAAAGAAAAATATTTTTTGATAATTTTTTTTTGTTATTTTTTATGAATTTTTAAAAACTTATTAGACAAAATTAAATTATAAAAAATACTAAACTATTTTTAAAAATTCTGAAAAATTTACTAAAATTACTTTACACTAATACTATCCTAAGAAAAATAAGAAACCCAAAATTCGGCTTATAAATAAGCCGAAAATAAGCTCAAAAGAGCTTATAGCCAAACGGGCTAAAACAAGGTTAAATAAATAACCACTTGGGACTCTAACGTAGAAGTCCCAAGGGCACAGCGGTAAGAGGCTTGGTTATAAAAGAGGGGTGTATGAGGGTTGAGACCCGGGTTCGAGTCTTGCTCACCCGGGTTTCCCCTTGTCTCCCTTTTTTTTTACAAAAACTTTTTAAACAAACTTATTAAACACATTGAGCTTATCATTTTTCATAACTATGACTATTTGAGAAAAGCTAAAAATAAGCTGAAAAAGGGCTTTTTGTTGGGCAGTAGCTTAAATAAGCTTTAAGGCAAAAGGGGCTTTTTCTTGGTGACTTTTTGGACAATTAAGCAAAGAAAGTGGGAATGAGCAAACACCACTTAACACACAGACATCATGAAGTACTAAGAACAAAAAATAAGCAAATGGAATAAGCCCAATAAGCCAGAAATTGGCTTAAACACTTAGCAGTACTAACTTAAGAGTTAGTACTGCTAGGCAAAAATGTGGCTTTTCCAATCACACAATAAGCAATGGGAAAGGACAAATAAGCTAGCACAGGCAACAAACCACTTAATAAGCAACTAAGAACTCAAAGACATCAATTAAAAAGCACAAAATAAGCTAGAACAGGAATAAGCTATTTCCTACACTATGCTAAATAAAACAGTCAAGTCCCTACTTTGAGCTTAAAAATAAGCTACCTAGAGGATGACTTAAGGTCTGAAAAGCTAGGGCTTAATAAAGGGGCTTATTGGCTTTCTAGAAAAGCCAAAAGCTTGAGCTAAGGCCCTCTAATAAGCTAGGACAGTGGGCTTGAAGATAAGCCCCTAGCACCAGGGCAAATAAGCTAAAAAAAGGGGCTTAACTTAACAGCTTAAAATAAGCTGTCAAATAAGCTCAAATTGAAAACCTTAGTTAAAACAGATGAAAAGGGGCTTATGAAAAGCTTATATCCAAAATTCCATTTTCTAAAAACAAAGTAAACATGCTGATTTTTGCATTTGAAGAAGGGCTTTTTCTTTAACAAAAATGACACCAAATTTTGGCAGTTTTGACTTAAGTAAACAAATGACTCCAAACACTTTTAAGCTCTTGTTTAGACACCCACAAATGACACATTTTGAAGCTAAAACTCAGGATTACAAGAGCTTATCCAAATAAGCTGTAAAGGGACATACTTTAAAACCAACAGTTTTAATAAACAACTTAGAAAACTTGAAAAACAGTTTTTGAACTTAAATTTTTTGGAAAACAGACTTAAATAAGCTTAATAATGCTAACCAACTTTGGCCAAATGGCCACAACCCATGATGACACCATTTTGACCCATTTTGGGCTTATCCCAAACACCCCTTTATATTTTAAAAAAAACGAATTTAACACTTATAAAGACTGAATTAAGCTCTAAGTTTTAAAGTCAATTACTAAGCATGCATCATTAGATAATAAAAAGTGAAAAGCAAAAATAAATAAGCACTTGAAAAAGCTAATAAGCTACCAACAGAAATAAGCTAACTAGACAGTTTTAAGCAATTGGCTAGTAAATGAAATAAGAGCAACTAAAAGGCATTTTTAAGCATCACTAAACACAAATAAGCACAATAAGTCATTAATAAGCTAAAAATAAGCAATGCTACAGTAATTTTTAAGCAAAAATTTAAAGAGAAAGCATACCTTTGATCCTTGCTCAAAACAGGATAAAGTCAACCTAAATAAGCTCTAAAACCTACCCATTAGCTTATAAATAAGCTATACTAAGCAACCCAATGAGCCATCCAAGTTTGCTCATTCATCCTTAGCTATCAAACAGTAACTTTTTTCTTTTCCTTTTTGGTTTTTCTTTTCTTAATTCTTGTATAGTAATTCAAACAGATTCATAAATGGTTTAAGTGAGCTTTAAAGACTTAACTTAAGACTTTTGAACAAAAATTAAAACATCAACTGAATTTTCATTAATCTTAAAAATACAAGTACATAAAAGTTGGGCTACTTAAAACTGAACTTTAAAAAACTACACACTAAGAAAAACTAACTCTGCCACAATGGCTTACAAAAGCTTTATATAGCAAAATAAGCTAGGGTTTGCACACTTTTGTCTTCTCTCCTAGTGTGCTTCTTTGTAGATACAAAAACAGTCTTGTGTTTGTTGTGAGAGTGGAAACTCAAAGCAATCCTAGCCCTTGGTCTTTGCTTGCTCACCAATCTGAATTATAACAACCATTGATCGAGTTTGAGGGATTTTGGATTGCCAACGTGGACAAGGACCATGTGGGGTGTGGGGTTTATGATTTTGAAGGGTTTGGAGGGACATGGGGAGGTCAACGAGGTGGAAAGGGATAGGATGTGGGGTTTACAAGTTTGGCGGGAAACTTGTTGGGGGAGATGTACAGTATTTTAAAACCAGGGGTGAAGTTTGTGGTTTTGTCAAAAGTGGTCCCTCATGGTTATATATGTCTTTGCAATTGTCAGCCCATGTGTTTATAAATATTTGGGGACTTGGCAAAAATACCCCCCGAATGTTTATAAGGGTATTGCAAATGAGGTCCTTTTTGTGATACAAGAATAATAGATTGGCAGTTTTGACCCATGTGGTATTTCTTTGGTGGATTGGCAGTTTTGATCCTTCACAAGTATTTTCTTCTTTTTTTCTTCATTAAATAAGTTAGGGCTTGGCAATTTTGGCCCCTAAACTTATTTTTCTTCACTTGTGGCTTCGGGTTTGACTTTGGATTTGTCGGGGTTGACTTTTTGTTGACTTTTTCACATTCTTGGCTTTGTCTTGACTTTGTCATTTCTACGCTTTTTTCCATTCCCGCGTCCCGGTGTTTGTAGTTTTGGCTTCGTTTTTCGTCCTTTTCTTAGATATCCGTTCCTGCACAACATAATTAGCAAAACAAGCATATTTTTGGCATTTTAAGTCCGTTTTTGGTTATTTTAGCTTGTTTTTAAAGGTAAAAGGTATGTGTAATTAAACACATACCAAAATCCCCCATACTAAGGTATTGTCGTGTCCTCACGTAATGCTATGAAGTAAGCATTTAGAAAACTAAGAATCTCAATCACCCTCGACTAATAACCTCGAAAAGTAGCTAAGTGTTTATCAAGGGAGTTAACATCATCATACTACGTATTTTGAAAATCCCCGCCTTTACCATTTTTTATATATACACCTATTCCTACACATCTTTTTGTATTTTTCATTTTTCATATACTCAACTAAAAACTAAAACTTTTGACTCTTCGGTTTTTATAACTTAGTGGGATCATAGAACAAGATGCATTTTCGATCCGAAGAATGCCCCCAAAAAGGGATAAATTCATCGTCGCAAGGACTCTTCACTTATTCAAACAAGCTAAAACTAAATCACCGTTAATTATGAATTAAGATGCAACACTACTCTGATTTGCAACTGTAAACTTTTCCTCTCGCCGACAATTTATAACTTAAGGTGATAGTGCTATATTTGAATTTCAACCATGGATCAATTCTATGTTTCACGTTCCACCCGAGAATAATGAGTTTGAAAGGCGAGATCATCCCATGTAGCGACTTTCGTGCTCGGCACATCAACCTGCGGTTTAAGTGACCAGGAGTAACAGGCTTCTACAGACCCCACAGAGACTAGTATCGGGAGTCCCACGTACTTAGGTTTTTCAATAGACACCTTAGGTTTTTCCGTATATACATATCTTATAAAATATAATAGCCAAAGATTCAAAACAATATTTGAATTTAACAAAAATAGATCTTTTATTCACACTTAATATTAACCATTTATGCAATTTGTAACCCTCGACTTTTTAGAAGGCTGCAACATCGGTTGTGAGCCGGCAAGATGCAGCAAACTTTTATCAGTCTCGGATAATTATTCTTACTATGGGTTTTTCTTAGAAGGCTGTTAACATCGGTTGTTGAGCTGCAATATACAGCCAAACTTTTATCAACCCCAGTTTAGTATTTATTATATTTTTGCATTTTTCATCATATTTTTTTTTTTTCAAGATTAAAGCTCTTTGAAAAATTCAAGTATAAATTTGAACTAAGTCTAAAGTTTTTGCTATATACTACATAAAAATTATTGATTTAAGTTTAATTTCCAAAAATAGCACGTATATTAATCAGGTTAGAATCTTATGGGAGAAAAGCGACAGAATTTACACACATGAGCTCTTAAGATTTCTAAATAATCCTTGTTTAGCATCCAACTCATACTTAACACTATCATTTTTCGTTCTTCGCGAATATTCGCGAACGCTTAGCCTAAAAGTTAAGGAACAAGCTAGAGCTCAACACGCCGAGTCGAGTCAAATTTACCTCTTAATCTACCCAGCAGGAAAGATCCAAAATTGTGACAAAAACACTTATTTTAATTGAAAATTTTATATTTTTTCATTTTTTTTGAAATTTTGGTGGTAAAAACGGATTACGTGAGAAGCCTTAACGGCTGAAGCACAATCACATCGAAAGATATCCCCCCCATACTAGAATGAAACAGTTGTCCTCAATGTTTTAAGAAGGGTCTCTTACGTATATCCTAAGGCCGTTTATTTTGAATATGCTTAAAGATAAACGTTAGTCGAATAAGATAGGATATCGGATTCCCCCAAAATGAAGCTGAGGATTGTGAAGAGCTCTTGTGATCGAAGGCACAAATACCAAATACCGCGAGCACGAGAGGCTTCAAAAAATCCGGGACATCCTGGACAAAACAGCACAAAACACAAAACATGGAAAAGGTAGAGGCAAGCCTCCTCACAACAACTAAACACTTATTCATTACTAAGCTAGCATTCTACTTACTACTTGATAATAAAAGACAAGATAAAGCATAGTAGGGTGCCTCCCACGAACGCTTGTTTTAGGGTCACTAAGCTTTGTAACCCAATTCCCTGAATTTAGTTTGTCCTTAGGAAGGTTGAGGTCAGGATACCATAGCAGGATATCAACTCCAAAGTAGATGCTTTGAGTGACGAGGACTATTACTTTGAATTTGTGCCCGGAGTTTTGGGATACTCAACGTGCCTTACGGGAAAAACTTGAACAATGGTAAATGGTCCTGAACCAGCTCGGGACTGTCAACTTCCTGAGAAAATTTTCAATCTTGGAGATAAAATAGGAGGAGCTTGATCACCGACGATTGATAACGCGGTTTTGATCTTTGCGTCATGAATCCTCTTAGTTTTCTCTTTCATAGAACAAAGAATTTTCATAAGGCTTGAGAATCACTAAGTTTCACATTAATTTCAGTTGAGTTGAACTTTGCGTTGACTAAGCCCGCGGTTTTGGATATCAAGTTTGCATGTTAAAGGGCCAGTAAGCTTGTGCTCCAACTCAATCGTAGATGACATGGCCTTTCCATATACAAGCTTTGTACGGAGTGCACCCGATGGTTGTTTTGTACGACTGTAAACGGAAGCCCAGAGAGCGTCATCCAGTTTGTCCCCAAGAGGCGTGATTTTCCGGCCTCACTGTCCTTATCAAGAAACTTATTTAAAAACCACGAGTACGATACTATCAAACCTGCCCCACTTGTCTGTGGTGGGATACACGTTGGAGTAGAGCGGATGAGTGACTCCATATATTAAGCAACCTTGCAAACTGGTCCATTGCAAATGGTGTTCCACGATCACTGATGATGGCACGAGAGCAACCAAATCTGGCAAAGAGAGATTTAAGAAAATTTGCAAAACTACTTCTCGGGCGTCGTGGTGGGGAGACGCCTTTGCTTCAACCCATTTTGACAAATATCGACCGCGCACGAGTATGTATTTGTTGCCCTTTAAAGAATCAGGGAAGGGTCCCCCATTAAGTCTATGCACCAAATAGTCAAAAGATTTCACAAACCTGATGGAATTTGAGGCAATCTTCATCCCTTTGTAAAAATTTTCCTTGTCGTTGGCGGACATCGTAATTTTTAACCACTCGGGGCATCTTTATATATTGAAGGCCAAAAGAATCCGGCATCAAAGAACCTTTTTGGCAAGTGAATTTGCACTCGTGATGTCCCCCGTTGGGTCATTTGCAATCTTCAAGAATGTCGGAGAGCTTCTTGCCGTGCACAACACCGGCCAGGATCAATTGAATCCGCACAGATTTTGAACAAGAAGGGGTCATCCCAGAAGTAGTGTTTGACATCTTTGAAAAACTTGCCTTGTCCCTGTTGGGCTGACATTTCTTGACAATGAAATTTTCCCCGCATGTTAGTCTTGCGAAATCTTCAAACCAAGGGTAACTATCAACACGAAGAGCAAAACCGATTCCAAAGTTTCGAGGGAAATGTTTCTGTGATTTCCTTGTTCATCGAGATTTATCTTGATGAGGGTTCTCGTCAGTCTGGAAAAGATTGATGCGCGGCCAGATCTCTGCTCCTTTTTTTGTCTCGGATGACAACATCGAGATTCCTTTGGAGCAAAAGGATCCACCCCATCAGTCTTGGCTTAGCATACCTTCTAGCGAAGATATTCTTTATAGCAGAAAGGTCGATATAACTCTATGCGTTCTCCTTAGACAAAACAAGATATGAACCAAAATTTCCCAAAAGCGTACGACTACCAACAATTCTTTTTCGGTCGTAGTGTAGTGTGCTTGAGCTTCAGTCATGGTTTTGCTGGCATAGTGAATTGGTTGGAAATGCTTGTTCTTTCGTTGCCCTAGGACTGCCCCAATTGCAAAGTCACTTGCATCACACATTAGTTCGAAGGGCAAGTCCCAGTCGGGAGCAATCAAAATCGGAGCCTCAGTCAATTTTCTTTTAAGTGTATTAAAGGATTCGATACACTCTTTTGAGAAGAAAAATGGAGTCTCTTTTTCAAGCAGGTGAGTCATTGGGCGGGCTATTTTTGAGAAGTCTTGTATGAAACGTCGGTAAAAACCGGCATGCCCAAGAAAACTTCGGACACCTTTCACAGTAGTCGGGTGAGGGAGCTTGGCGATAACGTCAACTTTAGCTCGGTCGACCTCAATTCCCGACTTAGAGATTTTGTGTCCAAGAACAATGCCTTCTTTTACCATGAAATGGCTTTTCTCCCAGTTTAGGACCAACATGTGACATCACACCGTTTAACATTTTGTCCAAATGGGATAGGCATGTAGAGAAAGAATCCCCGAAGACTGAAAAGTCATCCATAAACACTTCCATCGTTTTTTCGATCATGTCGTGGAAGATTGCCATCATACATCGTTGGAACGTGCCGGGTGCATTGCATAGCCCAAAAGGCATGCGACGATAGGCAAATGTTCCGTATGGGCAAGTAAAGGGTTGTCTTTTCATGTCCTATCGGGTCTATGGAATCTGGAAATAAACCGAAAAGCATCGAGAAACAATAGAATTGGTTTCACCGCGAGTCTTTCGAGCATCTAATCCATGAAAGGCAATGGAAATAGGTCCTTTCGGGTAGCTTTCATTCAACTTTCTATAGTCCGATGCACACTCCAACACTATGACCAATCGGTTGGTATATAGATCCATTCTCATCATTCTTGAGACGGCCATACGGCCAGCCCTTCTTTGGTTACACAATGGCACCGGGCTTACCCTTGGACTGACAATATCGGTAATTAAATCTGGCGTCCAAGAAGTTTTTCAACTTCTTTCTTGATGACATCGTGATTTGTTTGGATTTACCCGCCTTTGATGCGGAACCGTCGGTTTCGTAAGTCACTCTTCCATGATAATTTTGTGGGTACATAAAACTCTGGGTTGATACCGCACGTTGATATCAGAAAAAGTTACTCAAGCGATGGCTCGCTAGTGGACTTAGAACTCGATTAAGCTGCCTTTTCCTCTTTCTTTAAATCTTTTGCAATTATGGACGAGCAACTTGTCCGTCACCTCCAAAAATCATATTCTAAATGAGTGCAAGGTCCTTGAGTTCAACCTCCAGTGGGCTCATTACTGAAGAGTTATGCTGATCAGCAGATTTTAAGATCTTTTTCGAGGTTTTCAGGAAAATAATTTCTTGATTGGGAGGTGGTGGTGAGGGATCCTATTAAGAAATGCTTCGAGGCAAGAAAGAATGTCCCCTCAGGGTCATAATATGGGGGTTGGATTACTTCTGTGAAGTTGGATCTCCTCCTATAGCAAGAAAAGAGTCGGCTTCTTTCGAAAGGAGAAAATCACTGTCTCCCGAATAGAGTTTAAAGTTTGGAGAAAACAGTAAGACGATTGGTATCATTAGTAAGGATTAGGATTGCCCACTTTAAAGCGAGATCAACATATTGAGAAACCTAGAACTTCTTGAGAGTATTCTTCACAAAACACAAGCCATACAATGACGTCAATTCGGTTGCGTCATATGATGTTTAGCCCTAGTATCTCGAAGTTGGTCCAGATTTAAGTAATGGCCTCTCTGACCAACACGAAGGGGGATATTCACCCTCAGTATACATCGATTAATTCATGACTTTCTTTGTAAAAGAAACTCCTCCCGAGACTTAAGGGAACTCGGGGGTCTGGCTCAAAATCGACGACCACAAAAAAAAAAAAAATTTTCTGCATGAAATTGGAACTTTCCCACCGTAACAATAGACGTACTTCTCAGCGATACGATTGTTTCAGAAGATTGATCCGATCCGCTAGCACTACGTCATTGCAAGTCGGGGTTAGTTCGGGAAGAGAGAGATTTTTCCATACGGAATATGGCATAAGATTAATGCTTGCGCCAAGATCGGCCAAGGCGTTGCATGTATTAATCCCAGAGAATTCACATGGAATAAGAAATCGGCCAGGGTCTCCAAGTTTCTTTGGTAACTTGTTTAGGATGACTGCTGAGGCAATTCCTGCATTCAATGGAGGTCCCTAGCCATTTCACTCAACTTTTCTTGTTTCCGATAAGGTTTTTAAGAGTCGAGGTCGAATTTTGGCGCATAAGCATCACAAGGCATCCGTAAGAGCTAAATATCCGAAACTCAAAATCTTCGGAAAGATTTCGTAGAATTTCTCAATTGGTCGTTAGCTTTACTCACGAACGTCTTTCATCATTATCTCTTGAAGGAAATAGAATTGATGCTTTTTGGTTAGGCCTTGGAAGCACTAACTGGGAGCATTTGCGGGCTAAAGATTGATTCATGATAGGACAAACAAGGACAGACCGAGGTGTGGACGTCTTCGGTGCTTACCGTTTATTAGTAGGGATGCATCGTGTTCCTTTGTGACCTCGGGATCCACGTTCTATCTACTTTAGGAGAGGAAGTAAATATGAATCGTGGTCCCTTGTAAGCTATACCATTCGAGTGTTAATTCCCTATTAAATCCTCCTTCGGGTTAGTACTAGTGTTACTAGGGAGGAGTTTCCGAAGTAAGGCGGTATTAG
The DNA here is from genome assembly GCA_026074375.1 of Tanacetum coccineum. Classification (NCBI taxonomy): domain Eukaryota; kingdom Viridiplantae; phylum Streptophyta; class Magnoliopsida; order Asterales; family Asteraceae; genus Tanacetum; species Tanacetum coccineum. The sequence goes on along the minus strand of BQNB010097004.1, from coordinate 9,485 downwards.
AAGAAGTGACAATTTGGAAAGCATTAAGTGATTGGTCAATTGATTTTGCATGTTTTGACCTTGAGTTTGCTGTTACCTCCTCACAAGAGCATCATTAGCCTTTACGTAGGCCCCCCCCCCCTTTGAATCTTTCCTCGATACACCTTGAATTTGAGAGCTTGAGCTTTAATAGGCGGGATCTTGATAAGCAGAAGGTTGAACAACCTGAAGGTCAATAGATTTGAACTTGATGAACCGGGGGTTTGGTAAGCTGAAGCTTGATTGCAATTCCCTCGTTTTTGGTTGTAACATATCTGATTGTTTTCCTCGATTTTGCACATTATGATTGTTTTGAAACGGGAGGAAAACCGGAGGTCGAATTTGATTGAAAATTGGGGCTCGATAACCGTGTTTCCATTGGTTTTAGTTAGCTGCGGCTGAGCATGAGAGACCATATCTTGGATATTATCTCGATAAACATATACTATGGTGTCTGGACAGAGTTTGTAGGAACGAGCAACCACCTGCAATATCACAACTTCCTACAACCGCTTTTACGGGAGTAGGAGCGGGAGATTGATTTTTCTTATCAAGAAGTAAAGCTTTCAACCATATCTTTCAACTCAGCAACATCGGAAGAGATTCCGGGGGTGGAAGTGCTCGAACTCACTTTGGCAACAACCGGTTTGTTACGTGAATTACGAACTTTGGATTTGCTTTCAATGATTCTTAGGCAATCACGAGCATTTTAACCAAAAAGTAGCCACCCACCAATCGCGGGCCGGAATTTAAAAAATAAACGAATCTTGATCGTTAGAGTTTCAGGCATTATAGAATGTATCGAGATGAAGCAATTCTGAAAATCCATGTAAGTGGACATGCCCGAGGAAGATCGTTAAATCGGTCCCATGCTTCATAAAACGTCTCATCAAATCTTTGTTGAAATCTCGTGATTTCATTTCGAAATGGTTTGTTTTAGACGGAGGTAAAATGTTTTTTGATGAATTTAGGAGACAAGATCATCCATGCTTGAATCGATCGAGGGGGGTCCTTTTCAAAGCCAAATCCGGGGCTACCCCCTCGAGGAAAAGGGAAAAGCATAAGCATTAAACCGACGTACTCGGGACGGTTCGGAGAACTTCATCGTAGAAGTGATCTTGTTGAAATATCGGATGTGGGCATGAGGATCTTCTTTGTCATGCCCAAAGAATTGCTTGTTTTGAACGAGGTTAAGCAGACCATGCTTAAGCTCAAAGTTGTCCGCGGTGATTTCGGGCACAACGATGGCATCCTCGTAACCCGCGGTGGGTGCTTCAAGCAACTGAGCCATAGGTCCGATATCTCCATCGGAGCTAGTGATCTGGATTTCAATTGTTCTCTAGATTAAATTGTTTCAACAACAGGTGTGGAAGCCTGGTGTTGTTGATTATGAAGATTACGAGACTTGGGAACGAGTGTGCATACACTAGAAAAGAAAATTTACACTAATTTTTTTTTGTTCTTTTTGGTTTATCAAAAGTAAATTCACAATTTATTTTAATAACGGACAACGAAAAAGACAACTTAAACCTACATAAACCGACAAGGCTCTCGTAACTCTTGCGAAAAGAAAAACGCACAAAGAAGCAAGAATAGGAAAGCGCGAAGCTTATTAAAACGCTTTTTCCTTTAGGGACGTATTCTGGAACAACCCGCCTTATAGCCCCTCTTAGAGTTTGTTTATCTTTTAGAAAGGTGAAACCGTACCATCGCCAAGTGACACAAAAGGCAAGTTTTTAAATCTTTTGTTCGAATTGGGAACCAACAAGTTCACCGGAAGTTATTATGATAATACCTCAATTGAGAATATTATATTTTGGTATTTTTACCAATTTGTGAATTTTATTGATAATTAAAGACAATGTTTTTATATTTTTGGTTTTTTTTGTTTTTTATATGATAATATTCACAGATTCAAACACAAATGCCAAACGTAAAGATAATCGGTATCACAGCCTCCCCGGCAACGGCGCCAAAAATTTGATTGAATCTCCAAACTATATATAATAAAATATATAATCTAAAAACAATCAATAAAACCGAGGAGTAGTGTAGAATATCCCCGGGTCGTTTATCCCCAACGAGCTGTGCAGAGGAATCATACAGTCGTAAAAATGAAGTTTGAATGAGATTAATGATTTGAGCGAGTAAAAGCTAGATTAATCAATAACAAACAAAAAAACGAATTGAGAAAAACCAAATATTAAGAAATTAAGCTGAAAAAACGAGAGCAGGAATCCCGAACAAGGGGTCAAAAACCTAAAATCTTCAAAATTAACCCTACACAAATTTTTTTTACTTCTAAACTACTCTAGGAAACTAAAATGAAGAATGAAAAATACTAGACTGAAAACGAGGCGTTTGAAAACACCAAAAACGAGTCAATTCAAGTTTCCGTACCCGAGACCCGCTCTTTAAAAAATATCAAAAGTTTGAAAACAAACCTACGAAAGTCTTTAATGTTTCCTACGTAAGTTATGACTAAAGAAAATTTTCTAAAAAAGAAAAATATTTTTTTGATAATTTTTGTATTTTTTAATGAATTTTTTTAAAACTTATAACTAATTAATATAAAAAGTACTAAACTATTTTTAAAATTCTGAAAAAATTACTAATATTACTTTACACTAATACAATCCTAAGAAAAATAAGAAACCAAACATTCGGCTTTATAAATAGAGCGAAAATAACTCAAAATACTTATATCCAAAACGGCCTAAAACAAGGTTAAATAAATAAGACCCACTTGGGACTCTAACGTAGAAGTCCCAAGGGCACAGCGGTAAGAGGCTTGGTTATAAAAGAGGGGTGTATGAGGGTTGAGACCCGGGTTCGAGTCTTGCTCACCCGGGTTTCCCCTTGTCTCCCTTTTTTTTACAAAAACTTTTTAAACAAACTTATTAAACACATTGAGCTTATCATTTTTCATAACTATGACTTTTTGAGAAAAGCTAAAAATAAGCTGAAAAAGGGCTTTTTGTTGGGCAGTAGCTTAAATAAGCTTTAAGGCAAAAGGGGCTTTTTCTTGGTGACTTTTTGGACAATTAAGCAAAGAAAGTGGGAAATGAGCAAACACCACTTAACCCCAACAGACATAAAAAGTACTAAGAAACAAAAAATAACAAATGGAATAAGCCCAATAAGCCAAAAATTGGCTTAAACACTTAGCAGTACTAACTTAAGAGTTTAATACTGCTAGGCAAAAATGTGGCTTTTCCAATCACACAATAAGCAATGGGAAAGGAACAAATAAGCTAGCACAGGCATACAAACCACTTAATAAAGCAACTATGAAACTCAAAGACATACAATTAAAAAGCACAAAATAAGCTAGAACAGGAATAAGCTATTTTTCCTACACTATGCAAATTAACATCAAAGTCCCTTACATTGAGCTTAAAAATAAACTAAGCTAGAGGATGACTTAATGTCTAAAAAGCTAGGGCACATAAAAGGGGCATATGCTTTCTAGAAAGCCAAGAACTTGAGCTAAAGGCCCCCTAATAAGCTAGAACAGTGGGCTTGAAGATAAGCCCCTAGCACCAGGGCAAATAAGCTAAAAAAAGGGGCTTAACTTAACAGCTTAAAATATAAGCTGTCAAATAAGCTCAAATTGAAAACCTTAGTTAAAACAGATGAAAAGGGGCTTATGAAAAGCTTATATCCAAAATTCCATTTTCTAAAAACAAAGTAAACATGCTGATTTTTGCATTTGAAGAAGGGCTTTTTCTTTAACAAAAATGACACCAAATTTTGGCAGTTTTTTGACATATAATAACAAATGACGTACCCAAACACTTTTAAGCTCTTTGATTTAGAGACACCCCACAAATGACACATTTGAAGATAAAACTTAGGATTACAAGGAGCTTTATCCAAATAACGTCTTAGGCTTCTTTTAGAACAACAGTTTTATAATAATAAACAACTAGAAAACTTGAAAAACAGTTTTTGAACTTAAATTTTTTGGAAAACAGACTTAAATAAGCTTAATAATGCTAACCAACTTTGGCCAAATGGCCACAACCCATGATGACACCATTTTGACCCATTTTGGGCTTATCCCAAACACCCCTTTATATTTTAAAAAACGAATTTAACACTTATAAAGACTGAATTAAGCTCTAAGTTTTAAAGTCAATTACTAAGCATGCATCATTAGATAATAAAAAGTGAAAAGCAAAAATAAATAAGCACTTGAAAAAGCTAATAAGCTACCAACAGAAATAAGCTAACTAGACAGTTTTAAGCAATTGGCTAGTAAATGAAATAAGAGCAACTAAAAGGCATTTTTAAGCATCACTAAACACAAATAAGCACAATAAGATTTTTCTTAAATTTTTGTATCAAAGTTTAAAAACAGATTAAAGATGGCTTATATTAAGAGCTTATACGATTTTAAAGAAGTAAAAATGAAACTTAGAACACAATATGAAAAACAAACTGAATTTTCATTAATCTTCAAAATAAGAGTACATAAAAGTTGGACTACTTAAAAACTAAACTCTAAAAAAAACTACACACTAAGAAAAACTAACACTAACTAGTTTGCCTCAAGGGCTTACAAAAGCTTTATATAGCAAAATAAGCTAGGGTTTGCACACTTTTGTCTTCTCTCCTTGTGTGCTTCTTTATAGACACAAAAATAGTCTTGTGTTTGTTGTGAGAGTGGAAACTCAAAGCAATCCTAGCCCTTGGTCTTTGCTTGCTCACCAATCCGAATTATAACAGCCATTGATCGGGTTTGAGGGATTTTGGATTGCCAACGTGGACAAGGACCATGTGGGGTGTGGGGTTTATGATTTTGAAGGGTTTGGAGGGACATGGGGAGGTCAACGAGGTGGAAAGGGACAGGATGTGGGGTTTACAAGTTTGGCGGGAAACTTGTTGGGGGAGATGTACAGTATTTCAAAACCAGGGGTGAAGTTTGTGGTTTTGTCAAAAGTGGTCCCTCATGGTTATATATGTTTTGCAATTTCAGTCCATGTGTTTATAAATATTTGGGGACTTGGCAAAAATACCCCCCGAATGTTATTAAGGGTATTGCAAGTGAGGTCCTTTTTGTGATACAAGAATAATAGATTGGCAGTTTTGACCCATGTGGTATTTCTTTGGTGGATTGGCAGTTTTGATCCTTCACAAGTATTTTCTTCTTTTTTCCTTCATTAAATAAGTTAGGGGCTTGGCAATTTTGGCCCCTAAACTTATTTTTCTTCACTTGTGGCTTCGGGTTTGACTTTGGATTTGTCGGGGTTGACTTTTTGTTGACTTTTTCACACTTGGGCTTTGTCTCTTTTCCACGCTTTTCCATTCTGTGTCCGGTTTTGTTGTTTTGGCTTCATTTTCGTCCTTTTCTTAGATATTCGTTCATGCACCACACAATTAGCAAAACAAGCATATATTTGGCATTTTAAGTCCGTTTTTGGTTATTTTAACTTGTTTTTAAAGGTAAAAGGTATGTGTAATTAAACACATACCAAAATCCCCCATACTAAGGTATTGCCGTGTCCTCACGCAATGCTATGAAGTAAGCATTTAGAAAACTAAGAATCTCAATTACCCTCGACTAATAACTTGGAAAAGTAGCTAAGTGTTCATCGAGGAAGTTAAAGACTCATAAGTTTTGAAAATCTCCGTCTTTACCATTTTTTATCTATACACCTATTCCTACACATCTTTTTGTATTTTTCATTTTTCATTAACTAGAACGTTTGACTTTCGTTATTTAATAACTTTAAGGGATCATAGAACAAGATGCATTTCGATCCGAGAATGCCCCAAAAAGGATAAATTCATCGTTCCCGACTTTTCACTTATTCCAAACCAAGCTTAAAACGAAATCACCGTTAATTAGGAGTTAAGATGCTAACACTACTCATTTTTGAAATTTGTAAACTTTTCACTCCCGACAATTTATATCTTAGGTGTATGTGCTATTTTGAATTTCAACCATGGATCAACTTTAGTTTAAAACCTTCTGTTTATGTCAATGTTTTTTTGGCTATAGTCCTATGAGTTTCATTTTTAACTCGTTAAGTTTGTCTATTCAAGTCATTTAAGGCCTTGTACCTCTCAAACGCAGTCTGTTTGTTTTGAAATGCAATTAAACAACTATCCCGAATACTATTAGACTCCCCTAAAGTTTTACTAGTTTCCGCAAGAATAGATTTGCACTTTTTCAATTCATGAGCAAGTGATGCGTTTGCTTTCTTTAATTGCTTTTGAATCTTTTTATTTTGATCAACATCAAGTTTTAAATTTGTAATTAAATTAGCAAGCGCAGCACGCTCATCTTCAGCATTTTGGTCAATCTGAATATCATTATCACACATATCTGGTGAAGCAGGAGTGACATTGCTATCATCCTTTTTCACTAAACATGTGTTACTAGTAGATTCAGGTTGCTCATAATGTTGTGTGTCAACAGCAAACACATTATATTCAGCAGTATATGGTACCTCAACCATTGGTTCTGTGTCATAGGTAGGTCTAATGTTTGTATCATCCCCAGAAGTGCTTTTGTCATTGCATTCATTCCCTGACCTGCTACTTTCATCTCCATATGTGTTGCTTTGATTCTCTAAACCTTGATCATTCCCTTTGTCTGATATAATCCTACTACAGTCTTTTTCTCCCGAACTAGCATCCGATGCTTTATCTTTTTGAACCATGCACTCTTGAATTTGCAACTTTCTTTCATTCAACCTTTTCATCCTATTATGCATCTCTTGTTCATGACGTGCTCTTTCAACAATACATTGCTCAATGGATTCCATGTGTTGGATTATCAAGTCTTTGAAGGATTTAGCTTCCATTTGAGTGCAGTCTTTGAAGTCTTGCCTTGCTTCTCGAGCATTGGAATCATAATTGGAAGACTTGAGCATCTCTGAATGTATGAACTTGTCATACTACACTTTGATCATACTTAGAGAAGACTTGGAATCCTTCTCGTGAAGTATTTCATTGTTGAGTTGCTTTTCTAAGTTATTCATGTTTTGAGATAACTCATACTTGAAAGTTCTGACGTCAATGTGAAAGAGGCGTGAAAATGCGCGTTTAAACGATGGACAGTTAGTGAAATTCTGCCTTTCGAAATGTTGAGTGGTTGTTTTAAGTGCATTGAATTTGTTCAGGAAGCTCTCTTTCAAAATCTTTGCTTGCTTTTGCGGTTGTTGTATCTCTTGTTCATCATAATCCGAACACAAAGATAAAGTATCTTTCGTTTCCATTGTAACGTGATGTGAAGTGAAAATGATTTGTAGGATCTTAAGTAGGTAAAGTGATTGTTGTTGTGGATTGAAATCAATTAACGTTCACAGGATTTTACAAATCTGTGATTTAAACCAAGAAAAGAATTGAATTTTTTTTTAGGATTTTACAAAATCAAGAAGAAACCGTGAAACAATAATTAATTGTTGTTGAAATCGTTGTTGTTGTAGAAGAATTTGAGCTTTTGTTAACGATTGATAGGCTTAAAACGACGAACGGTGCACAAACTTTCAACTTAAAATGAGTAACGGTTGATTAAAACTCAAATAAGGAATAACGATGCAACATTGTTGGTAACGAGGACTAACGATGAAAACGAATAAAACTATAGGTTAAATAAATAAACTTTTTGAAAAAAAAACAAACCTAAATATGAAAATGGTTTAAAAATGAAGGGTGATATTAAAAATGTTATAAAAGCAAGTGCTAGTAGTAAAAATATTTATTAATAAAGGGCTAAATGTGAAACAATTAAAAAATAAAGGTTAAAAGTGTAAAATCTTAATTTTAAACTATATTAAAAAAATCATGTACGTATTATTTGTTCTTCTTCCTCGTATTAAAATATAGAATTAGGTTACGTTTTTTATCCTTGCTCGGGACTTGTACGGTTATCGTCGGTTATAAATGAATATACCACGATGATTGAAACGAGTTCACGGTTGTAATGGTATAGATTATAAGTCCCGTAACTAACCGACACTCGAAACCAAAAAACCCGAAATTACTTAAAACTGCGAGTCCGGTTAAACCTCAAAACTGCGTATTCGGCTCAAACGACATAACTGCGTATCCGGTTCATAAAAAGCTGTTTCATATCCAGTGCACGTTGAATCTGCGTATCCGGTTAAACTTGACTTGCGCATCCGGTTAAGCTCACTTTTGTACTATCGTCCTTTCTTTTGTCTTCAACCGAAACAATAAAACCTTATCGTCCTTGTTCTTTCTTTTGAAGCTAAAAATGTGGATCTTTCTACCCATTTTCTTCAAACCCAATCTATCGATTGATGATTGCTTAAAAGTATACAACTTATGATTAAGACTTGGATTATCTAGTTATTTCCTGATGTAAGGAGTTACATTGTAGTACTCAGTGTCACACGCAGATGTCAATGTGGATAATTTCAAGAGGTGGTGTGTTTCTTATACTTTTAGGACTTGGGTATAGAGTACTTATAGATTTAATCTTGCATCGTTCTTCAATCAACAACAGTGCAAGTTTAAGTAACAAATTTGGGGATTCTACTTCATTTTCAAGTTTGGTATATCGGGTTTACTTCACCATGTGGTCACAACAATAGCCGACAGAATACGAGGTTGGTAAGTTTGCCAGAGAGTTTAAAGGTTGAGATAAAATCAACATTCCTCATGAGATAATTGAAGCCACACAACGTCAATGGTACTTGACAGTCTCAGCAAAATCTTTTAAAGTTCTTCAATGTCTCTCATAACTTTTTAAGATTGTTGCTTACGACAAGAACTTCTCGAGTATATGGTCGTACACGTCAATGATGCTTTTGAGAGTTCGAAACCATCATGGGGGAATACGTGTACCTTGATACTTTGATGTATTCAGGTCAACTTCCAGGGGGAAGTAGTTTATACTACTTTGCTTAGTATGGTTTGTGTGAAAGTATTCTGCAAGTGTGAGAAAAGTGTTGTTGAT
>BQNB010097003.1:0-25492 GCA_026074375.1 Tanacetum coccineum | reverse complement strand
CATAAGCAATTCTAATTAAGTTGGGCTACAACAAAACTTTTTAGCCGTTATTCTTGAATGCTTGAAATAAGTTCCTATTGTGGTCATAATAAATAACATTAATTATATTGACTAATAGTTCCACCGTAAAAACTTATTATAATTGTCATTGTCAATGCAATATGAAGAAAGTTGATAGGGATAAAAATGTTGGTGACCAACAACTTTTAAAGTATGTAAGGGTTTAAGAAGACTTCCGATTGGAGAGTAGTCACATAACATTCAGAGTTTGATGTTGTTGTCTACTAAGCGTAGTCATTCAAAGTAAAATCGTCTTGGTCTACAACTCATTGGTCACTCCATCTGGTGGTGGCCCTTCTATGTTTTAGGAATATACATGTGAATATCGTATAACATATGCTATTAGTTCAGAAACAGTAATTGCTTCATAGATTAAACTCAGAAGTACATTTGAGTTAAATAAATAGATCATGTCTATCATTGTCAATGCTGTGAAGAAACGTGGATGATGGAAGAAACGTCTAGGAAAGGCTGGTTGGGAGTATAACTGTTTGTCTTCTCAATGCAGTAAAGATATTTCTAAGAAAGATTGATCGGGATGTAACTGTTTGTGGTTTGTGGACCAAGAACTTTGAAGTATATGAGGGTTTAAGAAGACTTCAAATTGGAGGTAGGGATTCAAAGTAAATGTTGTGCACTAACATAGACTGGAAATAAATTCCTGTAAATATATAGATCATATCACCATTGTCAATGCTGCGAAGAAACTTGGATGATGGAAGAAACGTCTACGAAAGGCTGATTGGGACATATAACTATTTGTCAATCTCAATGCATTTAAGAAATGTCTAAGAAAGATTGATCCGGATGTAACTGATTTTGAGTTTGTGGACCAACAACTTTAAAGTATACGAGGGTTTAAGAAGACTTCAAATTGGAGGTAGGGATTCAAATTGAAGGTTGTCGTCCACTAACGTAGACTTTCAAAGTAAACTCATCTCCGGTATACATGTCATTTGTCAGTCATTTCATTTTTTTTTTTTTTTTTTATCACCCGGGTGTCCGACTCGACATTGCAAGCCAACTATTCCCAGGGCCGACTATCCTTTTGGATAGCCCGGAGTCAAGGCAGGTGTGGCCCTTTTAATGTTTTTGGCATGTATACGCAATTATGCAAATGTCATGTAACATAAACTATTGGTTCACAAATATGAATTGCTTCATAAATAAAACTCACAAGTATATCTGTTACAATTTCCAAAACTATAACCAAAGACCAGTAGGGAGTCAATATACGTAACGGAACGGTGATGACGATAAACTGCACCTTTCATAGTGCAGCATATTTTGTTCGTCTAATATTGCATACTAGGTGTTTGATGAAAGTCTTGAATGAGATTTTTTATAGGTAAAGCGTTGATGTAGCATATTAAGTGTTCGATTAATGGCCGAGATGTAATTCTTAAATTATATGTTGTTAGTGCCCGTCGTTTTTGTTCATAACATGCTGGAGGGAACTGGGATAATGGTGCTCGATGTTACTTTCCGTATTAATTCCAATAAATGTCATGTAACATAAACTATTGGTTCAGAAATATGAATCGCTTCATAAATAAAACTCACAAGTATATCTGTTACAATTTCCAAAACTATAACCAAAGACCAGTAGGGAGTCAATATACGTAAAGGAACGGTGATGACGATAAACTGCACCTTTCATAGTGCAGCATATTTTGTTCGTTTAATATTGCATACTAGGTGTTTGATGAAAGTCTTGAATGAGATTTTTTATAGGTGATGTAGCATATTAAGTGTTCGATTAATGGCCGAGATGTAATTCTTAAATTATATGTTGTTAGTGCCCGTCATTTTTGTTCATAACATGCTGGAGGATGCTGGAGGGAACTGGGATAATGGTGCTCGATGTTACTTTCCGTATTAATTCCAATTTCAGTTTATTAACCATAGATTCAGCTCTGGTTAACAAACTTGATCACAACATACAGGGACATTTGTTGGGATTTATTAACTAGTTAAACCATTAACTACGAGTACGCAGCGGATGGATCTAGTTTAGTATCATGAATTAACACATAAAATAAAGCAAGGAATACTTACCTCTTGATCTTGATCTTGAAAACAAAGTGGTTAAATTACCACCTCTACGGTTGCTCACACAACACGTCAACCAAATACGTCTAAATTCTAGTCTAGATCTCCACGAACCAAACACCTTGTGTATCCTTCACTACTACAAAAAAAGCCATAGAAACTGGTCAAAATAGCCCATGAAGAGTGGTTTTAGAAACACTCTCTGAGGGGGGGGGGGGTATCTCCATGATCGAAACATATGAAAACCGGTTATGCAACCAATCTCTATTAGAAGAATCGACACCGGTTCTCTCCCTAAGAATTGGTCTCCGTATTAAAATAAACACACATGTTTTATTGGAAATGAACACTTGTTCTCTAACAACATGTCTTTATAAAAACATCCAACCTGTCTTTATATAAAGTAAAAAGATATGTTTTTATCTCAAAACCTGTCTTTTTTAATCTATTTTTAAAAAATATATATAAAATTTTGGAATTCTTTAATAAATTCCAAAATTTACAAATTAACCCACCAAAATAAAGAAATATAAATACAGCAAATATATATAAACTGATTTAGATGGACCAAAAATGTAAAAATCAACAAATTATACGTTCTTCAACTTCCAATCTTCATTCAGAAAATAACACCCTCTGCACATTCAAAATTGCAGAAGAGCCTTGTCTTGCTTTTTCACAATATGCTTTATTAATAGCTTCTCCATCTCATCCTCCTCAGAATCCATCTTGTTTTCACCCATACCAAAACTATTTCCTGAACCATCATCTTCCATCTGATAGATTGGTGTTCCATCTTCATCCGATTCAACAAGCTTTGCAAATACATTACAAGCCTCATTATAAGCATCTAAAGCTTCACATGATAGATTTAAAACCACAGGTTCATCTATAGTGTTATCATCCCCTGCATCACTGCTTGAGAAATCTTTCCAAGATATGTGATTTTGGATTCTTTTACATTCTATTTCTGCTTCCAATTCTTTAATACGTTCTTTAAGCTGGAACTGAAGGACTTCATGTAACCGTAAGCTCAGTTCTCTTGGAGATACTGCATAGTTTGCAGAAGGAATCGTGGTTGTGCTACTGCTTCCCCTCTCACCTTGGTTGGTGTTTTCTAACATGTCGACCCTTAATTCACTCTGTGCTACATCAAGCTCGAAGTCTGGATCAAGCTGCAAAATTGGTCATGTAAATTAGTACACTACACGCTTTACAGCAACAAACCACATAAAACTGTTTCAATATAAAGTTTTTTTGTGAAAAAAAAAACTTAATTGTTCATATTGTCCTGTTTTACCCATAGTGCTGGTTTTTCTAAATCCGATCATTAAAATTTACCCTTGCATATGTGATGGGTCATTAAGAACCCATATTCTTTACAGTTTTGATTTTTCTATGAGACCTAACATTGTATATACATCTAACATTTTTATGCAGAAATTTAACATTTTCTCATATTACTGATCATAAAAATGTCAATGTAATATAAAAATGTGTGATAGTTAATTAGTCTCTTGATAGTTTGAAATTTTAAGTCTAAGCCATGGGATACTATTACCACAGTAAAGAATGGTTAATACGTGACCATGTAATTGCAAATTATTAAGCTTTATAACTAGAATGATAAGTGATGTTTCATAAAATCAGCATGTGTTTGGGAATAGTGATTATAAACTAAGATGTGTGAGTTAAAACTTGCTGCAAAACATATTTTAAACTTGGCATTCTAAAGATGAAAATAATCCAATACGCTAAATAACTATAGCTATCTTAAATCTGACCAATCCCATAACATAAAGAATGGTAATCAAACTTACTGTCCATCAGGTAGTTCATATGATGTCATTGGTATGTTTGAATAAGATACATCTGAAATCAGGAAAGAAAAATTCAAGATAATTAACAAACTGAAATAATGCCATTTAGATAACAACTGCTAAAAACGTATACAAAATTTAACATGAATGTCGTCATGGTACTGCAGTTGTGGCCGGAAATAGAAGAAATAAAGTCTTAACTAGTCATATATCAATCTGATATGGCTACTTAATCTAAGTGCATTTGCACTGTAGGCATGAATGATTTTTTAAATGACTAGCTTGAACTCTATACACTCCAAATTTTGCGTCTCAACCTGATATAGACGACTGTGATATGCCTTGAGCCTATAACTTTCAGTGATGTTCGGGAAATCAAAATCTACAGTCTGTCAAAATTAATGATGTGAGTGCAACAATTGTACAAACCCGCGCACATAATCAGATAAAAAGTTTCCAAGGCTGCCTAATTGTATCCAGTACATAATGAGCCAGAGGCTTCAAATTAATGCCTCTAAAGATAGAATAGAGGTGTGTACAAATGAAGTAAAGCAAATGCTTCAAGATAAGTGATCCAAGATAAGTGATCCAAAATCATTATTTACGAAAAAAATTAGGGACATGTTATCCAAAGTGTTCCTATTAAAAGATAGTTACCTAACAGTAAATATATGCATAGGTAACCTGAAACTCTCCTGGCCGGACTTCCTTTCGTTTAAAAGAGTATCGGGGCCTAATCTGTGTATCATACATACAGAAAAACATAAGTATCTAGCCTATAACATCTTGCTCAGCAGTGTAAATTAAATTTGGCACTAAATAGTAACTCACTTTTACTCCTTTGCTTTCCAAGCTTTTAATTAAGCAATTAGTAAGATATTCTCCTTAAATTAGAGACACTAAGACAGCCTATTGCCAGAATAGAACACATAAATTAAAAACCCCATCACCAGCATACAATAGTAATTAGTAAGTAGAAATACTTTACACAGTAAGGATTGTAATACAAAACGATCACATGGTGACTAGGTGTGGTAGTCATGTAAATCATTGGTCATGCGTATATTTAGCTCGGGCAATATGATAAGTCATGAATTCAATCATGTAAAGGATCCATGACAGGAAGGACATAAAATTGGGGTAAGACATAGCAGTTCGGGGATGAATCATGAAATTAAAGAATGTCCTTACTGAAAGGACGGAATATCCGTACTTATTGTCCAGCCAGTAACGGAAGTGATGGTATAAGTAGTTGGAAGCTACTCCTGCTTAATGTGATAACATGTTAAAAGGACTTATATAGTTTTCATGTCTTCATGTTTAATGGTACTTTCCTTTTTTGTAACCTTTCTATTTTTAGTAACTTTCCATTTTTAGTAACTTTCTATTTTTTAGCATGATTCCTTGATTAGTAACGTTCATGATAACTTATTCATGATGTAATATGTTTATGATTAGTATTCTTGTTATATTGGGTACTTTCCAAAAATAGCAACTTCTAATTATAGTGAGATTCCAAAATAGACTTTCCTTAATTAACTTTCCATAAATGATAAATTGTCATGGATAAATTAAGTTTCCATAATTAAACTTCCCAAAATAGACTTTCTAAATAAATAGCAGGTTTCTATAAATAGCAGGTTTCTATAAATAGCAGGTTTCTATAAATAGCAGGTTTCTATAAATAGCAGGTTTCTATAAATAGCAGGTTTCTATAAATAGCAGGTTTCTATAATTAGCAGGTTTCCATTTCTGTATTTACAATCCAAATCCTTGATCTTACATAATTTACGTAATTCAACTCCTCTTAGTTATTAATTTAAGTAAAAATGTTCTTTAATTATCCATTTTGCAAAACAGGCCCTATATAATATCAATATGGTATTTTCATATTTTTCTTTAATTACTCGAATCATACCTTTTACTTTTCATAATTTACATTTTAGTCCCTTAAGTTTTATTAAATTCTGAATTTATATATATATTATATTTAATTAATCATGTTATAACCCATAACCAATTATCAAATGACTAATTTATACCCTTCTACTTTATTTTTCACAGAATCTATACATTATTTAAACATGCATAATCAGCCCCAAAGTTTCAGAAATTACAACACCCCCTTATTTACTTTTTAAAACAATATCGGGTAACCAATAAATGCAAAAACCTAATTAGAATTTTCCCAATACATTTCATAACTTTTTCTACATTCATTAGCATGTATGGGACCTGGGAAAATATAAAACCCTTAAACCTAATTCGTTTTCCAATTTATTCCTTCATTTTTTCTTTTTTTTTTTTTTCATAATTCAAAATCGGCAAGAATTAGAAATCCACAATAATTTCTAAATCTTTTTTACAATTTTTCTAACAATTTATCTGTTCATACATGATATATAAAAGTCATAAAATTTAAAACGAATTAGTATAAATTATTTAGGAGCCGAATACATTTCTTGCAATTATTAGGGTTTAGATATGTTTAAGGCTTAATAAATCAAAATAACGTGAATGGTAACTTTTCTCATAAACATATCAGATGTTTAATGTAAAATGAGTTATAAAATACCTTCGAATAATTATGGATGATTTTATGATTTAGTGAGTTCGGCTAGGTATTTCCGAATAAATGAACTACATAAATCGAATCAAGCTTCAATACAATGAACATAATTTTCTTAGCTCCCTTGTACTCCCAAGTAACCCTAGAAAAATCGTTCTTGACTTGAAAAATATTTTGAGCCGCCTCTTTTAATTGTTTAGGGTTTTGGAAATTGGTTTTTAAGATATTTACAAATGGAAAATTGTATATAAAAAGTTATACAACATAAAAGGCCGAGTTTTGGGTATTTATAAGGGATTAAATCATATTTAATTTTGCCCTTAATATATTTTCATCATTTCCCCTATTTTTATTTTATATTTAATTGTATCAATATAAGTTGTTAACTTTTGATGTTTCGGCAATGCTTAATATAAGAAATAAATTATTTTTCTTGCAATAATATAAGATATTTTTAATCTTATATAAATTTTATACTTGTCACATGTTGTACTTTATAATTCTATAAACACTTGATTGAATATTTATTCATGCTTTTATTAATTTTATGACATTAGGGGCAATTTTTGGTCATTTGCACTTGTTTATGATTTTTGGGTTTTCAACTTCTTCCCCTCTTAAAAGATAATTCGTCTCGAGGATTAGAAACATGATACAGTTGAAAGGACGATACCAGTTCATTGGAAGAAAAAATGAGGATATGAAGGTTCGTTATGACTCCTCGGTCTCACAAGTGCGTCCCGCTCGGGATGATTCCTCCATAGAATTTTGACAAAGGATCGTCTTGTTAATCATGACTCTGTCCTTGCCGGTTAGAATAGAACTCAGGCTCTTCCGTGTAAGATTAATCCTCTCGATCTGATCGAAATGGATAAGAGATAAAGTGAGAAGGATGATACTTGTAACCTATGTGTAATGATACTTGAAAACATTTGTGGAATGAGATTGCTGAGGAGGTAACGCCCAAGATAGGAAAACCTCACCCACGCGATCAAGAATCTCAAACGGTCCTATGAAACGAGGACTATTGCTTGCCCTTGATACCAAACGCCTGACTCCTAAGGTAGGTGGATACGTTCAAGAAAACATGTTCTACCCGGCTGGAACTCTAAAGCTTGCGATGTCTGTCGTCGTAACTCTTCTGACGAGTTGTGCTTACATTAAGCTTTTCCTCTGGCGATGGCGGTCCTTTTCATTAGTCACCTCAATAATCTCGGCCCTCTAGAATACGTCACCAACTGATCCCCAAAAAATAGGAGCACACGACATTTCCTTACATAAAACATTTTAAAAGGGAGCGATTTAATGCTCGCATGCAAATGTTATTTGTTGGCAAACTACACTAGACATATTAGTCATCCCAATTCCTGCACCAATTCTAAAGCACATGAACGTAACATATCCTCTAATGTTTGAATCGTACGCTCCGACTGTCCGTCGGTCTCAGGATGAAAAGCTGTACTAAACTTGAGCCTGGTTCCCTAAGCTTTCTGTAAACCCTTCCAGAAATGAGACGTGAAACGTGGATCTCTATCTGACTACCGATCGCTGATAGAGTACGTGTAATTCGATCAATTTCTTGTTGGATATATTTCTGTTTTTTATCTACGGGGTAAATCCTTACGGATAGGAAGGAATTATGTCCGATTTAGTCAAGCGATCCACAACTACCCAGATTAGCTTCGTGCATCATTTGTGTCTGTTGGTAACCGGTATCAAAATCCCATGGATAATTTCGTCCCTACTTCCAAACAGGAATTCTCTATCGGTTGCAATAACCCACTTGCCACCGTTGGTGTTCAATCTTAGATCCTGCTGACAGGAATTAAACACGTTGACACATACGACAGCCACATGCCGCTTCATACCAACTCCACCAAAAGTGTTGTAGAGTCGTTGGTACTTCTTCGTCGAACCGGGATGAAATCGATACTGGAGGAACTATGAGCCTCAGTCTTCAAGCTTCTCGAAGTGTAGGATCCTCTGGTACGCATAATTTAGTACCATGCCATAAATATGCCACGTCTATCCACGCGAACTCGGTTGCTGATAAATATCTGATTAATTGCCAGATTTCTCCGTCATCCTTCTAAGCTGCCTTAATCTGAGAAAATTAGGTTGTCTCAATCTCAGACTCAGCCCAGAAACCACTCTGTCCACGAACACTATAATTCGATATCGAAAACGCTCTAGGTCACGAATTAATCTCTTCTTCACTCCTTGATGCCAGCTATTCTTACAGACTTCCTACTCAAAGCATCAGCCACCACATTTGCTTTACCCGGATGGTAATGAATGTTTGGTGTCTTAATCATTCTTAACTCCAAAACCAACGCCTTGTCTCATATTTGAATTCTCGCTGCGTGAAGATATATTAAGGTCTTATGTCGGTAAAAATATCACACGACTCGCCATAAAGGTAGTGTCTCCAAATTTTGAGAGCGAAGACAACGGCTGCTAACTCTAGATCATGAGTAGGGATAGTTCTCCTCATGGCTTTAGTTGTCGTGAGGGCTTAGGCAATCACTTTCCCATGCCTGCATGAGTTACACAACAGAGGACCTTTTAGAAGCATCACTGTAAATATGAAATCCACCTGAAACCAGATGGTTGAGTAAGAATAGGCGAGGAAATAAAAAAAATAAAACCATACGTTGCTTAAGTCTTCAAAGCTCTTTTCTCGTTCTTCATTCCTACAAAATTCTCACCTTTTCGCATATGCTTGGTATGGGTCAAGGGCTAACGTGAGAAAAACCCTCTACGAATCTGCGGTAATAACCTGCATAATCAAGAAAAAACTCCGTACTTTCCGGTCACGACGTCGGTCTGGGCATTTGGTGATAGCCTCAACCTTCGCCGGATTCCATCAGTGATTCCTTCTGCTGAAACTATGTGACCCAGAAAAGCTCACCCTTACTCAACTAAAATTCGCACTTGGAAAAACTTGGCTTATTAATTTATCCTATCGTAAAACTCTGTAGATACAGTGCGGAGATGTTCCTCGTTGTTCTTATTTAGACTTAGAGAAAAACCAGATCTCATCCAATGACCGATGCGAACTTGTCCAAGAATTCCTGGGAAAACCGGTTTCATCAAGTCCATAAATACAGCTGGAGCATTCGTGAACCAAAGGCATAAACCAGGCATTTCATAATGACCATTAACGTGTGCGAAAAGCAGTCTTGGAATTTTGATCTTTCCACTCGCAACTGATGGTAACCAGATCGTATAATCAATTTGGAAAATGTTTGGCCCTGAAGACTGATCATAATTAATTCATCGATAAGTGGAGGGGGATAACGATTACAAATGGTGATCTGTTTAATTTTTCACGGTAGTCGATACATAATCTCATGCTACCGTCCTTCTTCTTGACAAACAGAACCGGTACACCCCATGGCGATACACTCGGGCGAATAAAACCTCGCTCCAACAATTCTTGTAACTGATCCTTCAATTCTTTTAACTCAATCGGTGCCAGGCCGATAAGGTGCTTTGAGAGATCGGCTCTGCTCCGGGAATAAGCTCAATGTTAACTAACATTCGACTAGGAGGTTATTCTGGAAGTGCTTCGGAATAAACTGTCTGAATTCGGAAACAATCGCGGATCATGTATAGAAGGAAAAGTCAGAAAGACGTGTCATGAATGGTAGCCAGAAAACCTTCACAGCCATGCGATAATAAGGTACGTGCTTTTAAAGCGGAAATGATCTTCATAGGTTTTCCCGGTAATGAACCATGATAAATAAATTCAGGAGCATGAATATCGCCGAATATAACACGACGGGAATGACAGTCAATCGTAGCACGGTGTGCTGCTAACCAGTCCATACCCAGAATTATGTCAAATTCACACATATCCAGGGAAGTGCATTAACTGAAAGAATCTTGTCACCAAAACTGTAGAGGAAGATCTCTATATACATGGGTAATCGTGCGGAGTCTTTCATGGGGGGGCGTGGATATACATAATACATGATAAAGTTAATATAGGTGTCATAGTAAAACATGAAGCAACTGGTAGATATCACAGAGGTGTCGCACCAGTATCAAATATAAAGAACAAACATGCAGTCGAATATAAATAAGCACCAGTGTGGTTACTGATGTATTGGCGGCCTGATCCTGAGTTAAGTGCAAAGACACGGCCTGATGCGTCTGGCTTCTTGTAAGCTTATGACCAGACGTACTAGCACCAATGTTCTTCTGGCAGTCGCTGAGATGACCAGCTGGCCACATTTGAAGCAAGTACACAGCAGCACGACTCGCACTCTCCTGGGTGTCTTCGTCCACAAGTGTTGCTTACAGGGTGAGTATAACCCTCAGAGGGTACCTGGACTGTAGGAACCTGATTTCCTATGATAGATCGTGAGACTGATAATTTGAGACATATAGTGAATAAAAAGTGTTATTTCAAATGATTTTACCCGGTTGGTAGATCGGTGGGATTGCTGACCTCTGTTCCTTTGGTCGCGTCCAGCACCAGAATTCCTGTTACCATGACGTAGATGTTAGTTTATATCCTCATAACAGCTAATGACGATAGCGATTATGATTTGACGGTGTTGTCACGAGAGTGTTGTTGTTATTGTTATTACGGTAGTTTACCAACACCGCCCTGCTGTAGACCCTTGACGGTCATTTTTTGTCGGTCATCACTCTGACCGTGACTCCTATGACTACCCTGCTGACTGTAAGGGTGATAACGGTCTTCACTCTTGTACCTAAAGAATAATTGGGTGGCACATGATATAAAGATAAGGATGATAAATCATGGAATAAGGTCTCAAAGATTCGATTACTAAAAGTTTACCTCTTGTCTGAACTCGGTCAGACTCTATAATCATCCCTGTCACGAGAGATTTTAAGTGCGTGCAGCATCCGCAACTGAGCAACATCGTAAACTGTACTACACATGACAGGTACAAAGGCATTGACTTATGAATGACCATAACAGAATGTTCTTCGCCTGATCTTTCTGCAGTGACAGCAGTGTCAAGGAAAACCAGTAGGCGGAGGGTAACGCTGCATGTACTCAGTACTATTTTCACTCGCCCTTTGGCGGATGGAATGGTACTCCCTCTTCAAACGCTCTTGCTCGGCTCGAGGGAAAAACTAAAGAAAGAACAGCTCTTTGAAAGCTGCCCAAGTCAAGGTAAGGACCCACGCATCTCCTCCTTTGGCCTGCTTATAGGCCTTCCACCAAGCTAAGCGATACCCTCAAAACTTATACAACAGCCAATTGGTCTTAAAAAGCATCATTACAATCCATCAGTCGAGATTTTCTCCATATGGGAGATCCAATTCTCAGATCAACTGGGTAATGCCTTCCTTCTTTTTTTGAACGAATGGGGTTTCTGTTTATTGAAGCGCTCAAGCCAAGTATGAATAGTGCTGGTGGAGGATTACAACCGAAGCACCAGCGCAGGTATTCTTCGCGAACCTGCTCGCGGAATCAGGTGGAGCATGGCTTCCACGAGCTGACTGAACGGACGCATCGAGTTCAGCATCGGTAAGAGTGTTTCACCATCTGACATTTGCAAAAAGGGTTTAATGATTAAAAACGGTTAATAGGTAAAACGCGACAGAAGATAAACGTCGTTCTGTAAGAACTTAATGTCTACCAATCCTCACAGGGTCAAGTTTTAGAGCCTACAGGTCGAAAAGCCATGGAGCTCTGATACCGTAATTGAAACGGACCCAAACCCGCTCCGGAGAGTAGGCCGAAACGTCCTATCCATGGTGTCATATCAAAGACATATAAAGCATAAGTCATAATGAGAAATTAGAACAAGGTGGAATGCCGGAATCAAACTCGGCTCCCGATTATGAGATCAACATGAATACGTAAAAGAAGTCTAAAGGACTAAATCATGTGTCAAGATAGTATAGCACACCAATGTTCTGCGATAAAATGAATGGAAGATAAATGGTCTCTTCATAAGCAAATACTTCTCTCATGCCCAATCTCCTCTAGTACCTGCCGTTAAGAAGGAAAGAAATACGACTGCGCATAAGCTCAGTGAACACGATATAATAAACAATGTAAGTAATGAGTGTGAATCCTGGATAATAAGTATAAAGCAGCGAAAGATCATGAGTGTCATGAGGAAAACTGGAGAATGGTCAGGAAGATGGAATAAACATGTTTAAAGCATGGTAATACGAGGTAAGATGTCTTGAAATCATCATGGATAGTATAGACATAAAATAATAAGGAATGCCCACGAGTCATATAATCATACATGGTCTAATAATAATGTCTGATACATGCAATTAATAGAGGGGCTGCCTAAACATTGTAATAGAGGGGTGACCTCTTTTAATAATATTGGGTGGAGGGATCAAGCTCCAATGATGATGGGATAATGTAGAACACACACCCAACCAATCACATGAACGTGTAAACATGTAAACTTAGGATGCACCCATAGCCCCTGAATAATATCGGCCTAACATGAAATATAATTCTGGTTAACATGAAAGGGTGGCCGCGTGAAATCACTCCAACGGCAAAGAGTCGTGACACAGGTGCTCATGTGTCTCGTCATGATACCTCCATGACTAGGTGGGTAAGTCATGTAAATCATGGTCATGCGAATATATAGCTCGGGCAATAGGATAAAGTCATGTTAATCAAAAAACATGTAAAAGGGATCATGCAGAAGGGACATAAAAAAAATGGGGAAGCATTAGCAGTTCTGGGGATGATCTGAAAATAAAGAATGTCCTAATAAAAGGACGGAATATACCTCCCCCCCTACCTTATGTCAGCAGTAAGGGTAAAGAGATGGATAAGAAGATGAAGCTACTCCTGCTAATGTGATCTACATGTTTAATGGACATATATAAGTTACTTGTTCCTGATTAGGTTACTTTTCCATTTTGTTAACTTTCTATTTTTAGTTAAAACTTTCTATTTTTTGTAAACTTTCTATTTTAGGCATGATTCCTTGTTTAGTACGTTCCATGATTATCATAATTCCTTGATTAATATGTTCATGATTAGTATTCTTGTTATATTGGTACTTTCCAAAAATAGCAACTTCTAATTTTAGTAAGTTTCCAACATAGACTTTTCCTCCCACCATTACTTTCCATAAATGATAATCTTTCCTGATTAATAAGTTTCCATAATTAAACTTCCCAAATAGGACTTTCTAAAAATAGACGGTTTCATATAAATAGCAGGTTTCTATAAATATCTGGTTTCTATAAATTGCAGGTTTCTATACAATAGCAGTTTTCTATAAATAGAAGGTTTACATAAATAGAGGTTTCTATAAATAGCAGGGTTCTTTAATTAGCAGGTTTCCATCTGTATTTACATTCCAACTCCCTGATCTTACATAATTTTACGTAATTATACTTTTAGTTATTAATTTATTTAAACATGATCTTTATTATCATTTTTGCAAAACAGGTTTATTTTTTCAAATATTGGTATTTTCATACTTAGTACTTTTATTACTTGATCATACCTTGTACTTTTCATAATTTACTCTTTTAGTCCCTCAGTTTTAATTAAAATTCGAATTATATTTTATTTATATATAATTAATCATGTTTGACCCATACATTTATCATATGACATTTATCCTTTCTACTGATTTTTCCACAGGAAATCTATTAATATATTACCATGCCATAATCATACCCATAAGTTTCAGTAATTACAAAAAACCCTCTTATACTTTAAAACTCAAATCGGGTAAACAATAAATGTACAAAACTTAATTAGAATTTTCCCCAATATATTTCATAATCTTTTTACATTCATTAGCATGTATGGGACTGGGAAAAATATTAATAAACCCTTAACCATATTTCGTTTCCAATTTATTTCATTCATTTCTTTAATAATTCAAAATCGGCAAGATTAGAAATTCCACAATAATTATCTAAATATTTTATTACAATTTTCTAACATTTATCTGGTTTCATACATTGATATATACAAGTCATAAAAATTATTAAAATCGATAGTATAATTTATTTAGAGCCCGAATACATTCTTGAATTATTTAGGGTTTGAGATATGTTTATGCTTAATAAATCAAAATAAAGTGGCATGGTAATTTTTTCTCATTGAACATATCTGTTGTATATTAATGTTATATGAGTTATAAAAATACCTTGAATAATTATGGATGATTTTATGAATTATTGAGTTCGGCTAGGTAGTCGAATTCAAAAGAACACCTTAATCGAATCACATGATTCAAAAAAATATGAACCATAATTTTTGTAGCTCCTTGTACTTCCCAAGAACACCTATAAAATTCGTCCTTGCCTGAAAAATTATGGTTAGCCGCCACTTTTATTGTTTAGGGTTTTGGAAATGGTTTTAAGATTATTTAAAAATGCAAAACTTGATTAAAAAGATATACAAACATAAAATGCCGAGTTTTGGGTATTTTCTAAGGGATATATTATCAGTTTTAATTTTGCCTAAAATTATTTTATTCATTTTCCCTATTTTTATTTTTTATTTATTTGTTATAATATAGTAATTAACTTATAATAAATTTCGGCAAAATGCATAAAATAAGAAATAATTATTTTTCTTGCTAATATAAGATATTTTCAATGTCTTATATAAATTTTATACTTGTCACATGATGTACTTTATAATTTATAACACTTGATTGAATTTTATTCATGCTTTTATTAAATTTTCTGACATTAGGGGCATTTTGGTAATTTTGCACTTGTTCTGATTTTTAGGTTTTACATCAACTGCTAAAAACGTATAAAAAATTAACACGAATGTCGTCATGGTACTGCAGTTGTGGCCGAAAATAGAAAAAATAAAGTCTTAACTAGTCTTATATCAATCTGATATGGCTACTTAATCTAAGTGCATTTGCACTGTAGGCATGTATGATTTATAAAATGACTAGCTTGAACTCTATACACTCTAAATTTTGCGTCTCAACCTGATATAGACGACTGTGATATGCCTTGAGCCTATAACTTTCAGTGGTGTTCGGGAAATCAAGATCTACAGTCTGTCAAAATTAATGATGTGAGTGCAACAATTGTACAAACCCGCGCACAGAATCAGATAAAAAGTTTCCAAGGCTGCCTAATTGTATCCAGTTCATAATGCGCCAGAGGCTTCAAATTAATGCCTCTAAAGATATCATAGAGGTGTGTGCAAACGAAGTAGAGCAAATGCTTCAAGATAAGTGATCCAAATTGCATATTAAGAAAAAAAATTAGGAGACATGTTATCAAAGTTGGTTCTATTTAAAAAGATATTAAACAGTAAACATATGCATAGGTAACCTGAAACTCTCCTGGTCGGACTTCCTTTCGTTTAAAAGAGAATCGAGGCCTAATCTGTGTATCATACAGACAGAAAAACATAAGTATCTAGCCTATAACATCTTGCTCAGCAGTGTAAATTAAATTTGGCACTAAACAGTAACTCACTTTTACTCCTTTGCTTTCCAAGCTTTAAATTAAGCAATCAGTAAGATATTCTCCTCTAATTGGAGACACTCAGACAGCCTATTGCCAGAATAGAACACATAAATTAGAAACCCCGTCACCAGCATACAATAGTAATTAGTAAGTAGAAATACTTTACACAGTAAGGATTGTAATACAAATGATCTACATTGTAAAGAGGAATCTGACAAAAAAAATATACAAATAAGTACAGTCAGAGACCATTCAAAGACAGCAGAGTGTCACTATATCATAACTCTATCATATACACGCGTTTTCACACTCAAAGGGCAGAAATGCTTCATTATCAAGTGGATGTGACATCTTCATGTTTAGTGTTTATGTGATTGCAGATAACAGATGTTGTGAAAAAAGGGGTAGAAGAGTTACAAAGTTACTATGTTCAACATCAACTATATACAAAAGTTCAACTAGACCCATTTTTTTACTAAGGTAGTCAACGTAACATTTTTATGCAGAATTTTAAATTTCTCATATTACATAAAACTAAACCTGTACAGATGCAACAATGTAGTTAAATCATTTTAATTTTCTTATCAGGTTATTTTTACGTGATACAGTTTGGAAGCACCTCGGCTAATAGGTTAAATGCTCACTGTTCTGCGTGAGTGCTTCTTTAGGGACAAAAATAACAGTTTTTAATATGTTACTTCAAAGTGCTTATTTGTAGATATCACTATAATTTAGATATGTAGTAAAATTGAAAGTTTCTAAACATCTGTATTGCATTCACTTAAATTTATCGAAATACCATTTCCTGAAGTGCTTATTTTTAAGAAGTGGTTAAAATCAAAAATAGCAACATACCAGGTTGCTCCATTGTTCGTATTGTTTTCCTATGGTTTCCATTAGATTCCCACAATCCAAAAGTCCAACATCAATAGTTGTCTTCAGCTCAGATAGCCTTCCAAGTACCTGGAAAATAACAATTTACATGATGAGTATGCAGGAATGTTACCAATTCCAAGACAAAAAAAGAGCAGCATTTCAGATTTGCTTTTGAATAGAAACGCATAACTGGTTTTGGAGTGGGGCGAAAGAGGTCTCTATTATGATATATAATTGACTAATATCTCAAACCGCCTGCAATGCAACTTAAGTTTCTTAGTTTTCCAAAAATGAAAAATAGGAGTGCACACTTGCTTAAGCGTTGATACAAATAAGATTTCTTTAAAGAGCGACATATGCAAATAAGCATGTATTACCGAAGAAAAAAAACAACTGTCAAGATAAAATTATATTTAATGGTTGTATATAGCATGTGTTTTCCAACCCACTTTAGATTACTACACGAGGTGTAATAAACAATCAGAAAAAGCGCATACACACATGCATTATTCCCACTGCTACAAAGTTACCGTCCTTGTTTGAAAAATGGTCCATGTCATTTATTGCAGACTTGCAACCTATGTGTACAGAACGCAAAGCATTAATATTGTAATTTCCATGTTAATATTCATGTACAAATTTTAAATATACCAAGCACAATTCAGCTAAAAGATTATGATTTCAGGAACTAAACTTCAACCATATTTTGTTATTAAATGTAGTCAATCTACAAAGTACTATTTTGACTCTGATTTCAGATTCTAATCCAATATTCCAAAAACCTTTAGGAGACGAGGGAGGTGCAAACCTGTACCGATGCAGGGAAACGCCTTCAAGCACTACTTACATTCGACTCCCTTTAAATTAGCCTTATCCACTTTCTAATACAATCAAACTAATGCTGAATTAACCCAACAAAAAATGCATTAAAAATTCAAACCTGCTTCATCATTTAACTAATAGTTTGCATAAAGTAACAATCTTTATCCCATAAAACCAAAAATTAACTATACAATTCATCAAACGGAAACTATAAAATCAAAAACTAATTCTTGATTTAAATTCAATCAAAGCATAAAAAAAGAAATTACCTCCATTATATGTTTTCTCCAACCGTTTGTTTCATTATGGATCTGAATTTGTTAATTTACTCATCAACAACCGTCTGATTTTAGGCGTTTTTTTTATAGGGATTGAAATTTAATGGGTTTTTTTTGTTAGGGCTTTGAATGGTTATTCACAGGTAATAGGGAAAATGATTTCGATCGGTTATCAATCTGATTTGTGGATGTTTGATTGCTAATTATGTTCTTGGTTAGATTTATTTGGGGGAATTTTGTGGCGTAGGGGCTTGTTTTAGGGGATTTTGGTTGATGAAATTGGATGTTTGAGTTGTATTTAGATGGAGGGATAATACCCAGGAAATAAGATAAAAAATATAAGTTGTGGGTTTTAATTGTTTGTGAAAAAGATGGAGGGATAATTCCCGCTTGTTAATTTTAGGGAAGGGAAATCAAATTTTTGGTGAAAAATTATGAAAACCTTTTTAAAAAATTGAGACCGGTCACTTTAGAATAACCAGTTTTTCAGCTACGAGTAGAGACAGGTTTTCTACAACACAACTAGTTTCTATGCGTTTTAGGTTATAAAGACTGGGTTTCTTCAAAAAACCAGTATTTGTGCTTAACTATCTTTTTATTTTTTTATTATAGGAAGTGGTTATCTCAAAACTGGTTTCTTTTATGAGGTGTTTATAGCCTTTTTTGTAGTAGTGGCGACACGTTGATAAAGATTTAGATTTTCAAGTTGTAATAGTTTGGTGGTTGGTTAAATAAAATGAATCGAAAAGTAATCACAAAGTATGTAATATACTCCGTCTATATTACATATGAAAGAAAAACAAGTATATAATTCATACCATGAATTATATAACAACGAAAACCAATTAATTAAAATAACTGAGGTATATAATACTTTGCAAGTATTATATAAGAAACGTGAGAAAATAATTGAAACAAAACATTTCGACACGTGTTCGGAAATCACCAATTTAATTAATAAAGAGTTCTCGTATAAAAGTAACGCACGTTTTAATGTTACGAATCATGTAACCGATGTTTGTAAAGTTTTTACAAAAGTTATGACTTTATCTTTTAGTCGGGAATTATAAAATAATATTTTATAATTTTAGTATTTCGTTTCCTCGACGGGTTGTGGCTAAAATAGTTGCCTCATTGTAAAAGTATAGTTTTCGTTCGTTTGTCAGGTTGTTGTATAATACAATTTAATAATCTTAAAACTGTATAACTTAATCCTTTTTCAATCAATCCGTGTTGTAATTTCTCGCGTGATCAATATATATAATTAGACGCGATTAAATAATATATAACACATTTATTTAACCATTAACCACCATTTAATCCGGTTTTATATTTATAAAATCTTATGATATATTTATTAATCGATTTATATAAATCAAAACCCACCCTAAAGGTTGTTTCTGCTCACCCAAACACGCCTTATGGCTTTTCCTGCTAAGCCAAACGCACCCTATGATCTTTCTCTTAACCCAAACGCACCCCTTGGTGCAATCTGCTAAACCAAACGCCCCTGTTTGTGTTAATCTGCCAAACCAAACACCCCTGTTTGGTTAATCTGCCAAACCAAACGCACCCTAAACTGTTTACAGCTAACCCAAACACACCCCTTGGTGTTTCTGTCCAAACCAAACACACCCTTTGTTGTCTTCTCTTAACCCAAACGCACCCTTATTGCTGTTTAACAGCCAAACCAAACGCACCCTACTCGTTTTAGACTAAACCAAATGCACCCTTTTTGTTGTTTCGCTAAACCAAACGCACCCCTTGTGCTCGTCTTTAATACCAAACGCACCCCTTGGTGCTGTTATTAATACCAAACGCACCCTAACTGGTCATAACCAAAACCAAACGCTCCCTTAATGTTTTACAAACCAACCGAACACTCCTAGCTGCTAAACTGCTAAACCGAACGCACCCGTGGTGCGGTTATAAAAACCAAACGCAGCCTCGCTGCTGCCATAACTCCCAACGCACCCTTTTCGGTGATAAACACAAACCGAACCGCACCCTCTTCGGTGTTATGAACCCACAAACCAAACCGCACCCTCTTCGAGTGTTAACCACAAAACCAACGCACCCTGTTGTGGTGGTTTTCCACCGAAACCAACACCCTCTCGTGGTGGCTGCTTACCCAGAAACGAACACCCCTCGTGGTGTTTTCTATTAAACCACAACGCACCCTACATGGTTGTCACGCAGCCAACCCATCACCCCCTTTTTCGGTTGCTGCTGAACCGTCGAAACAAACACCTGTAGCAGTGGTGGTGGTGGATATGTGGTAATGGTGTAAGCGGCGGTGGATGGTGTCGGCTGAAGTGGAGAGAGGGGTGGGGGCGGATGTGGTGCGTGGCGGAGTGATGATGATGACGGGGTGGTGATGTTGTGGTGGCGGCAGCAGTGGTGAGTGGGTGGTGGTGATGGAGAGGCGCGTGGCGGCGCGTGGTGGTGGGGATCGGATAGATCGGGGGTCGATCTACATTTTTGGACTCGGCCGGAAAACTTGCCGGAAAAGTTTTCTGGTGGCCGGAGGTGGCGCCGAAGCGGCGGTGGTGGTCGTCGGAAAAAGAGAGAGAGATGGAGGTGTGTGTGTGTTGTTATAAGAAATGAAATGAAAAAAATATAAAACTTTTTATATATATATTAAAAGTTATAAAGTGAAATGATAAATGCCCAATAGTTTAGGGTTGATTATATAAATATTTCACAGGGACCAAAAGTGTAAATTTTGGTAATTAATGGTTCGGGGCTCGTTTGAACCACTTAACGGACGATTCAAAACACGAAACTTGCGCCATTGCGTTCCAAATAATTTTTCCCATAAAAACAAGTATTCACTCGACTAATTTTCATAAACGTTTTATACAATTTATTTAAAACGTTTATTATTTATTTGTATATTTCCGATAAACTTTGTCCGTAAAATGATCTTTTACTCGAATATTTGCGTCTTCAACAAACGTTACTGAATAAAATGATGACTAATTTATTAAATATTTTTATTTAATAAAAAGTGTTAATTAAATATAATTTAATTATTTTCTTGTTTCTATAATCTTGCGAGGGCATTTCAGTCACTTTCTGTCTGTTTTCGGGTCTCGGGCAAAACTAAAAAGTTGTCCGGAATGTCGTTTTACATCAAATTGCTTTAGAGTCCGAATCGTGAAAACGTGATTTAGTGGTTCGTTTTTGATAAGTCAGCTTAGGAATAACATATATCTTGTTCGTTTTCAAGTCAAATAAGTTAAAAATAACTTGTACATGAGAGATGTAATAATAATTATGATTTATTATTTAAAATATGTTCCGAAAATTTTACCGGTCACGCGGTAATCGCTTTTACATGACAATAAAAGACCAAAAGTCAAAAAGTCAAGTCAGACCCAAAAAGTCAAAGGGTAAAATAGTCATTTAAAATTTTGAAAATTACCGGATGTTACAACTTCATTTTGATGACAAGCTTCAATTCGTCGAGGAACCAGTCGTAATCATGGATCGCGAAGTCAAACAATTGAGGCGAAGCCGTGTCCCAATTGTCAAGGTTTGATGGAACTCCAGGAGAGGTCCTAAGTTCACATGGGAACGTGAAGACCAATTCAGGAAGAAATATCCACACCTCTTCACAAAGGCCGCACCGTCGTCAAGTGCCGCGTCTTAAGCCTTGAGGACAAGGCTCATTTAACGGGGGAAGACTATAACACCCCGTGTTTTAGGGTCATTTACGACGTCAATAGATTCACTATGTATTTTTAGTATTGTACGCGTTTGCTTTTAAATCGTAATCGTTAAGTTAAATCGCGTAAGCTAAAAATTATCGTTCAATGTAAACGGGCATCAAACAATTAAATGTTTACATCAAGCAAGTGTTAAGTAATTATTTTGAGTATAATTATTAACTTTGTTCATTTTATTTTTATTGGTTACGTAAAGTGTTTACGTTTCGCGATAAAATACGTTTAGGCATTCCCGAAACCACCAAAACTTTTCTACGCTTCAACAAATACCCACAATTATACCCAATACTCAAAATTTACAAAATATCATCACATATATACATATATAACCGGATATGGGATGAAAGATACAAAGAAAATATCTTACAAAACATCCTTCCTTGATTTCATGGGATGTTCTCATGTTTTAGGAACCAAGGCTCATTTTTCTTACTAACTCCAATAGTAACTTGACCAAGACTTCCTAGAATTCCTCTAAGTGTTCCTTGAATAAGTCTTAGGGTATATAATGCCTAAACTAGATAATATACACACACACTCTCATTTCCAAAGTGAAAAACAAAACAAACTCTCTCTTTTTCACCTTCCTAGGCCACGGCTCCAAACTATTGAAGGTAATTGGTTTTCCTTGATTATTTCTCACAAATGACAAGGTATATATAGATTACAAAGGGGATGGGCTTGAGCCCAAGATAACTACGATACAGCTAATGATGACAAAGCATCCAAAAATATATCAACTAATTTAGGAAGGTAACTAATCAAATATCAATCAAATATATTGACTAATACGCCCCCGCAGTTGGAGCGGAAATAGGCCGTACGCTCAAACTGGATCGAAATTCTTCAAACAATGTGGAAGGCAGCCCCTTGGTGAAAATATCGGCATATTGGAAACGAGATGGCACATGTAGAACTCTAACCTGACCAGCGGTAACCATATCTCGGACGAAATGAATGTCGATCTCAATGTGTTTCGTCCGTTGATGTTGAACAGGGTTGACAGACATATAAACAGCACTAACGTTATCACAGTAGACAAGAATTGCAGTCGATAAAGGAGAGTGTAACTCACGAAGAAGATTACGAAGCCATACAGTTTCTGCTACAACGTTAGCAACACCTCAGTATTCAGCTTCGACATTGGAGCGTGAAAGAGTGTGTTGTCGTTTAACGGACCAAGATAATAAGTTATTACAAAAAAAACAATAACCTGAGGTAGACCTGCGTGTAGATGGACAACCCGCCCAATCAACATCAGTATAACCAACCAGAGAGGTAGTGGAGGACGCATATAAGTGAAGGCCTAAATCCAAAGTACCCTGAACATATCGCAAGATACGCTTGAAAGCAGCTAAATGTGGCTCTCTTGGATCATGCATATAAAAGCAAATCTGCTGAACTACATAAGACAAATCTGGACGTGTAAAAATAAGATATTGGAGCCCTCTTGCAAGGCTGCGATACATAGTAGGATCCTGAACCGGAACCCCGTCCGGACCCAGATTGGACTCCGTATCCACTGGTGTCCGAGAGGGGTTACTATAACCGCATATCCGAGATGCACCAACTTAAATTAGATGCATCTATATAATCTTAGATGCATTATAACGCATCATAATGTGTTTTCTAACTTTTAATTAGACGCATATAATTATATTAGATGCATTTCCTCATTATTTAGAGAACCTATAATCTGCTGAAGTAAGGCTGGACAAGAAGCTGTGAGAATGATGTCATCCACATAAATAAGTAAGTAAGCAACCTGAGAACCCTGTCTATAGATAAACAATGAGGAATCGCAACGACTATGATAAAATCCAGCTCGTGTGGCATAACCAACCTGCAAATTCGCTTGAAACCAAGTCTGGGTGCTTGTTTAAGTCGCAAATAATGATCTTCTTGGTACAGACAAACATGGATTGAGGAACCAATTGCCAACAAAACCATACGGTTGGTGCATTGACAACAGATCTGTATCGACTCAATAAGGCACCGTTAAAGAAAAGCATATCTTAAACATCAAGTTGGTGTATTGGCCACTGCGAGACACGGCAAGGCTAAGGACGCGTGCGAATGGTGGCCGGTTTAACGGGCCGAACTTAAAGGGTCTCATCAAAATCACACCCCTAAAGGGTTTTTATTTGCTGACTACTACATACAACTTAACGAGCCTACTACTGTTAGCAACCAAACGAGCCTTATAACGGCTCAAAGTCCCGTTAGCATGGAACTTATGCTTAAATAACCACATAGAGCGAACCATATTAACACTTATGGGCCTTGGTACAAGTAGCCAAGTGCTATTTTTAACCAATGCATTGTACTCATCGTACATAGCATTACGCCACTAGGAATCTTTTAAGGCATCAGATGGAATTTTAGGAATATGAGATATCAAGAAAGTATTTAGAGACAAGCGATCGATAGGTTTGACAATGCCTAATTTCAACCATGTGATCATGGGATGAGTGCGTGGTGGTTCATTAATTAGGTCGGTATTAGTTTGTGGATTTGGTGGATCAAATATTTGGGTTTGGGTGTTATGTGGTTCGTAACAAGTGGGCTGGTTAGTGGAGAAAGTTTGGCCTGGTGAATTTGGGCCGGTGTGAGTAGGACTTTGATTTGGATTGGTAATTGGTGGAGCAGTTGGGCTGCTCGTTTAGTGTAGGATGTTTGTGGAAGAATTAGGAAGTTTAGATGCAAGAGAAGTGAGGAGGGGATAAGGTTGAGTATCGAGGAAGGTGTAATAAGGTGGCGAGGACGGTGTCATAGATTTGTAAGGGAATTGTGTTTCGTCAAAGGTGACGTGTCGGGAGGGAATAATTTTGTTTGTCTCGAGGTTAAGGCAACAAAAACCATGATGATAGGCGGGATATCCTAAAAAGATACATGGTGTGGCACGTGGGGCAAGTTTATGAGGTAAGTAGAGATGAGGGTAACATAGACGCCCAAAGATGCGAAGGTGGGAGTAATCAGGTGGTTTGTTGAAAAGGCGTATGAAAGGTATCATAAACCATCCATACAAAATTTATTTCCAACATTTACAAGCATTCCTACATCATATCTAAGATAACCCAAGAAGGTTTGAAGGTTTGGTTTAAGGTTTACAAGTGTTAAACAAGAAAGGTTCAAGATTAGGGTTTACTTAAAATTAGGGTTTTCAAGGTCTTGGAAGCTAGGGTTTGTAATCTAAACAAGGGTTTAGATTTTGTTGTTCATCACCATACATCATATTAAGGTTACCTAAAAACCTTAATCTCTTTACTTTTGTGATTTTATGCATATATGATGTTTACGTAGTTAATCACCATCTAAGGACTTATTTACTTGTAAAAATGGATTTTTACACTTGTGTATGATTTGGTATACTCTTACATATGATATATGGATCTTAACATCATGTTATAATGGATGTGTAAGTAATGTACAAGTATGATTTATGTATAAAAAGTATAAACAAGTTACCTAAAAAGTGTATATATTAAAGTTCATGAACAAATGAGTATGTAAATAATGGATCTTGTGATTTCTTGGACAAACTTTGGACTAATCATGGACTAAGGACCGTAGGTGTGTAAGACATATGATAATAAGGGTTGTAATAGACTTGTAACAAAGTGGTAAA
Organism: Tanacetum coccineum; assembly: GCA_026074375.1. NCBI lineage: Eukaryota > Viridiplantae > Streptophyta > Magnoliopsida > Asterales > Asteraceae > Tanacetum > Tanacetum coccineum. The sequence goes on along the minus strand of BQNB010097003.1, from coordinate 227 downwards.
ACCAAAAAGTTATTAAAACAACTTTTAAATACATTTTGAGAAAATATCAAATAGGGGCTGTTAGAATTCTAATTTTAAGGCATATATTTTATGGTTTTATAAAATACTACATGTCACAAGAATCGTAGGCATGTAGAGAACTTGAAAAACCGATTTATAACGAAGGAGATACGCTAATTTTAAGTTACACGTTAATTAAACGCGTTTATAAAAGAAATTTTATAAAA
>BQNB010097002.1:0-17343 GCA_026074375.1 Tanacetum coccineum | reverse complement strand
ACAATCACCACACAAGGGAGGTAGTAGATACAATCAATTTAGGAATCATGATGGTAGGAATCTTGAATTGGTTTGGGATTCCATGAGATTGGATCGTCTTTGTGTTTCTGAAACTAGTTGATTTGGTTTATGCGGATCGTCAAATCTCAACAACAGATACGATATTAGTAAACGCGCTTTTTACATTATTTGTATGAAATCTTATATGTAAACCAAATTAATATGGTTATATCACTCATTTATTTACTAAGGATTGATAATCAAAAGGATGTAGTTGAATGTGAATGAAGAGTCAAACTCAAGCAGGTTGATTTACGGGTGAGAAAATAATCGATCAGATGAGGCGATGGACCACAAGAACAAGCTGTTGAAAAAAGAAAAACGGTAGCTGAAGAACAAGCTGTTGTAATGTTTGTATATAGTGGGATTGTAGTGCTAAATAGTTTCATATATCATTTATTTGTTATTAATATATTATAAACTCATCTTTTCAATAATTGATGGATACTTGGATAAATGATGCCAAGTTAGTTACATACAAGGGTTTTTAAGATCCCGAATTCTACAAGAACGTTTTGTCTTTTTCGAAACGATCAAATCTGTGATATTAGCTCCTACTAGATATCTCATTTTCATAATCTGGTCTTTGTAATATTATACATATTTACAAATTAATTATATATCATAAACACAAAATTATATAAATATTTCATAGAAAAATGGTATATAATTTATGTTTTACAAAAAATTAACATGTTTTTTTTTTAATGGTACAAAACACAATCCCAAAACATGTAGTTTTTTTAGTTTATAAAGGTTCGAATAAAGTAAGTGAATCAATTTGCATTCAATAAGGTCTTTGTAGCTATTCTCAACCATATCATACGGTAGATAAAGTTAGTTCTAACATTAATACCAGTTTAGTTTATATAATTATGGCTTCTATGATAATTTCTGTTTTTAGACAAATGCTTTCGCTAAGAAATTAGTATTAGACATATGTAACGAAATCCGGCACGTTTCAGAGTTAATCGTTAGTACTTTTGAAATTCGCGCAAAATTCACATCAGACCTTGAAGAAAAAATCGCCGCCATGCGCTGCCACTAGCGACGGTTAACGCATGGATCCACCGATTAACGTTGGTCGACGCATCTGCAAACGCCTACGAAAAGATCGCTTGGATTTAAGAAAAGTTCGCTTGGATTTATCCATGGTTTGGTTAGTTTATAAATTTGGCCCCTTCCTCTGTTTCCGCCTACGTATATAGGATATTTTAAGAAGTAAGTGTCTTTCTTAGTAGCGGGGTCCGGGGAAAGAATAGGAAAGGTGATCAAGCCGACATTCTCGCTTCCGCTTCGTCCACTACCGCTCGCGCGGGTGCTTCACTCTAAGGCGGAACACTCAACGAGGAAAGGCTTACGGTGGATACCTAGGCACCCAGAGACGAGGAAGGGCGTAGTAAGCGACGAAATGCTTCGGGGAGTTGAAAATAAGCATAGATCCGGAGCGTAATTCCCCCTAAACAATAAAATATACTTCTCTCTGTCACTCTTTACGCAAGGGTGGGGCTCGTACTCCTGCTTATGAGACAAGGGTCGGCATAGAGAAAAGCCCAAGAAGGATGCTTACAGTGAATAGTAAGCTAGTTCGATGCCGGGTTCTATGAAAATGAAAATATCACTCAGTAGTACTATATATGTCTGCTGAGTCGTTTCATAGCGAGTGTCTCATTGCAGGTTGGGCCCAGGGTAAGAGAACTGGACTTAAGTTAGAATTTACGGAGCTCGAATGTTTATCTACGTACTCTTTCGAACATGTCAGGAAATCCCAGGTTTAATAAGGCTAAACGAGAGAAACTCACAAATTCGATCTCTTAGCACACAAAGTCAGAATTCATTTGTTTTTTTTTTGATTAGTGTATTCTCTAGTTTGCCTTATTAACTGGTATTTCCTGACTTGTTTCGAAAGTGTCGTTAGATAAACTTCAGCGCTCCTGTAATTCTACTTAAGCCAGATCTCTTTACGCCTTGGCCCAACCTGCAATGACGACACTCGCTATGAAAATGACTCAGCAGTATATCTAGTACTACTGAGTGTATTTTCATTTTCTAGAAACCGGCATCGAACTAGCTTACTTATTCATTGTAAGAATCTCTTCTTGGGCTTTTCTCATGTGCTACCCCTTGTCTATAAGCAGGAGTAGAGCCCAACCCTTGCGTTAAAGAGTGACAGAGACGAGTTAAAAAGACAAGGACCCTTCTTCTTTTTGGGTGTGGGTGTTATCTGTTTATATTTCCAGATAAAAAAAGGATTTCGGTTATAGTTTTCCGTGCGATGGCGCCCTAAGACGATGGCGTGTGGGGTGGGTGGGATGGGGACTTGTGATATTTCGGCTTGGAGGCGCTTTATCTGCTGGGTAGCTGGGTTACGGGCGGTCATTTTACTATAGGTTTATAATCTACCTTTGTGTGATTCCTGTTGAAGCATATGCTCGGGGGTGCGTGCAGGGCGGACGATGGAAGACCCGTTGATATGGTCTTCAACCCATTAGGAGTACCTTCATAGTCAGTAGCTAGATATGGATAAGGGGGCATGACATACATATGATGAGCTACAATAATGGTTAAAGAGCCTAACATAGCTAGGTTAAGAGATAATTGAGCATGCCATGACGTTGTTAGGATCTCATATAGGCCTTTATGGCCCTGGCCCAACTAGAAAGTAAAAAAATAAATTGCTATGGCTTATCATGATCAGGTTACATAAATAAGGTTGTAAACGAGCTAAACGTTTGGTTATCAATTCATAAGAACTGTTCGAACCGAAACCCACAAACAAAAGTCCAAAAAAACGACCCACAAAACGATCAAAAGACCCGAGACCCACGACCGAAACCAAATCCCATCCGTCTTCCTTTCGTTGGTTACTGTCGAAGGACGATGCCTACTACATCAACATGCAAAAAGAAGCAATAAAGCAAATATATGGATTGCACCACAATTAGTCGACTTCGTTAAATTTTTCTCGTATTTTTTTTATTTTCCGTATGCTTTATTTGCCTCAAGTTCTTTGTCGGAGGACGATGTCTACTACATCAAAGCGCAAAAAGAAGAAATACAGCAAAAATATGGATTGCACCGCAATTAGCCGTCTTCGCTAAAAAAATTTCGTATGCTTTTTATATTTTGTGTGTTTTTTTTCGTTTTGTAATTCGTATTTTATTTTAACGAATAAAAAATCAATTTGTTTGAAAAAAAGGAAAAGAAAATAAAAAAGATGGATCACAACTAGGGCTGAGCATGGCAGATCCAAAATCGACCCGGACCGAAAAACCGGACCGGCCCGACACAAACCGGACCGAACCGAGGGATTGTCGGTCCGGTCTCGGTCCATACTTTTTGTTAGAATCGGTCCTCGGTCCGGTCGGTCCGGTCCGGCAAAAACCCCCCGATGATTATGCCGTGTATAACCGGACCGGACCGAAGACCGAACCGGACCGGACCGACCCGGACCGGACCGTACCATTTCGGTCTCGGTCTCGGTCCGGCATTTTGGAAAAATTCGGTCTCGGTCTCGGTCCGGTCTTGGCCGGTCGGGTCCGGTCTTCGGACCGTGCTCACCCCTAATCACAACAAGCTTATGTTAGTGGTGTTATGAGTGAAAGTATTTTAATGTGTAAGTATTAAAATTCAGATTGCTGAAGTGGCGTTAAGGTGATAACACATTTAGTGTTATGATTCCTAACCACTTAAAATCATGTAAACATTTTGCGACAACTTATACCACGTTTGGGCGAGTTCAATAAAAATAAAAAATAAAAAAAATAAAAAAAATCAAGTGGAAAAACTTTTGTCAATTTATTTTTAATCAAAACAAAATGACTCATTTTTCATCATAATTTAAACAACACAATATATTACAAACTAGCTTCATAGCCTGCCTGATGGGAGGGCTAGCTTCATTTTACTACATAGTACTAAATCTTAGGTGCATGTTTTGTGTATGTCTATGCAAAGTATAAAACAAAGTAATAGTTACCAGATAATATAAAACAAAGTAATTAGTTTAAAAGTATTATTCTGTATACAAAACCTTGATATAAAATGAATATTCTTGACACATGAAACATAGTAAACCATTCAAGTACGAACTAATACTTCCTTATAAAAAACATTGGTTGTTGAATTTGAATAATTCCCACAATACGAACTAATACTTCCTTGTAAACAACATCTGTATCTCTTTCGCATTGTCACATAATGTCTTAACCTACACACACAAAAAGCAAGTACCTTAACATGATTGTTTCTACAAACTAACCACCATAAGAAAAATTTATTATTTGTAGTGGCCACATCATGTATCAAACATAAAATCATATCTGATTGACCTGTTTCTATTTACTTTTGGGTTCATGTAGGTAAAAACACTAATAATCTTCAAAAATCAGTCCCAAACACCCCTAAGTCCAACTATAAAGACAATCCTAAAGGCTATATAAAATGTAAATCAAGATTTAAAGAATAATCTCAAACACCCTTGAATTTAGCAAGTCTTATTAAGCTAATAAGAACAAAGGTTGTGACAATGTTGGGCCTTTTGGAAGAGCATTTAGGGTAAAACAATAAACTGAACTTCTAAAATTAAAAATCTAACACTCAAAATGGGTAAAACAACAAACTGGGTTTAAAGTCGTAGAAAATGTGTTTATAAAGAAGTATTGAACTACTCCCTACAGGTTTTCATAAGGGATATCATTTGGACCGTTTTTAGTTAAAAAAGATAGCTAATCTACTAATTATAAGAATAAATTTCGGATCTTTTTAACTCACCACGTTGGTACTTGAGGATGGTGTTGTCATCCATATATACTGCTTGCAAGTTGCAACGATGACACATATTTGGGATTGCTTTTAACCTTACCGACCTTCTGTGATAAGGTTGGTTTGTAAATAGTCAAGGTTCCCCATCATTGTTCATTGTGGTAGTCATTGCCTACTTGTCACCAAACATGCTTGCTGCTGTGTTGTTTCTATTCCAATACTAACTTCAAATTGTATGAAATATGACAGCCTCGGCTTTAAACATTCCAATACAAACCTATTTTTCAGTACAACAAAGTTCACAAATAACCTAAAAAACAACCAAATCAATAATCAATAACTGCATTACATCAAATTTAAAACAACAAACAAATCAATAACCTTGTCATAAACATACTCACTTGCTTGTGATTACACCACACGGTTAACAGGTTCAAGTAGTGGAGAACCACAGCCAAGAACAACAAGTCGTGTTGGTGCTGGAGCTAGGAATGGTCTCAAGGTAGGGGAGTGTCATGTCTGGAATTAGGAATGGGGGTTTCTTTAGGTTTTGGATCATCTTTGGGGTTAGGCACGAGAGTTGGAGTGAAAGGTTTTCCTGTAGATTAAAAATAACAGGTCCCGATTCCGATTCTTTGTTCAATGGATATCATGGATGGGAGTCTGAATTTCTTTATTATATAAAGCAAAGCGGTAGAAATTTACAAATCTACCGTGAATTCTACTCCCACTTTACCGATGAGGGATTCCGCCTCAAGTTCGGATTACCCCTACCTTAAAGGTCACGCTTTATTTTTGATTCAGACCGCTCTTGGTCTTCGAACTAGTCATTAATGGTCGGCTTCATTGGTACCCTTTCGGTATGTGTTGCGAACACTTTCATTTTGAGCGTCTCATCTTCTCTATAGAAGCAAAACTATTTCTGTTCACGTATTTCAGAGGAATCAGCTACCGATTCAGAAAGTTTGTCATCAAAAGGTCTTCTTTCAACCTTAGGCTTGAATCATGGTTTCATCCAAAGCAGCATCGCTTGAAACGACATTTACGAAACTTTCTATAATTACACCAGCTGCGTTCTTGTTGACCTCGGGAACATCTTCCAATATCCCACCCTTATTATTTTCATTTAAGCATGTGTAATCTTCGTAATGTCAATAACGATGCAGGTTGTTGCTATCGCCACTCCCAACATGCTAAAAAAGGAAAATTTTGTTGAAAGATATAGATGTGAGCAATAAAACACGGTCCACGAAAGATGAAATGGGATTATACCAACTGAAACAGCGTGTTGAACGCATCAACATCATGTTTTCTAATAACATGAACAAAAGAATGTTCAGGTTTAAGTGTCTTTTTTCCTCTATTAATTAGCTTTTTTCCTACTGCCCAAATCTGAGGCCGCCACACACATTAAACATGTAAGTTCCACAAACATTTATGACATGTATATCTGTTCAAGAAACCATGGTGCATGCGTATATGTGTTAGAAAAATAAAGGGGTGAATATGTTGTACTTACCATCTTTTTGTTTAATTTTTTGAAACAGAACCTAAGATTAAGCTGCTCGACAGGAGGCTAAATGTTACAGGAAGCTTGTTGGCTGTTAAGTAAGTCTTTAGCTCCATTACACTAAGAAAATCTAAGAACATATACAAAATTCGGAGATAGTCAATGGAGAGTTCACTATTTTTTGTTTTGTATGTTGAACTTCTCCCACAACAAATCATCCGAAATTTATAAAAAGTATTTGAATGTTGTTATTAAAAAAAGAAAAAGTGAAAAAAATGCCATGGCTTATCATGACTAGGGTACATGGTAGGGGTGACCGAAAAAACCGGAAGCCGAAAAAAACTGAACCAAAATAACCGATCGAAACTAGAAATCGATGGTTCGGTTTTTGATTTTTCAAAAACCGAAAAATTCAGTTTAGTTTCGGTTTTCGCCCAAAAACCAAACCGTAAAAACCGAACCGAACAAGTTTTGTTATATAGTAATATAAATAAATAACTAAATGAATTAAATTTATAAATTCATAATCATTTTGCGAGTGTAATTATAATATACTTATCTTAATGTTTATATGGGTATTTGTCGTGTACGTGTATTTACTTGACAATATATCAATACATAGGACAATGATCATACTATGTGTATGTTGACTTACATGTGTGTGTGTCTCAGTTATATGTGTGTAATTGTAGAAATTTAAGATAAACATTATTAGGCTCATATTGACAAAAGAAAGGTAAAGAAGAATAACCAATTTTTTGCGTAAAACATGTTTGTTGGTGTAAATTGGCCACGCCCAAATATAAATTGTTATAAACCGAAAAAGCCAAAAAATCGAACCGAAACAAAAAATAAACCGGAAAAACCGAACCGCCAAAAAAGCGAACGGTTTCGGTTTTTGGTCTTATAAAAACCGAATATTTCGGTTCGGTTTCGGTTTTAGCCAAAAACCGAAACAAACCAAACCATGCACAACCCTAGTACATGGATATCGGAGCAACCTCTCACCTATCTTCGCATGTCAGTAATCTTCAACCCTCTTTCATTAATCGCAATTTTCATCGGCTATTGTTGGTGATAGATCTTCTACCCGTTCTGACCATGTACAAATTCCCACGCCTTGCCGTTCTCTTCACCTTAGAAATGTTCTAGTAACACCAAATATATTAAAAACCCAATTTTGGTTCATAAATTTACAAATAATAAAAATCCTTCTCCGTTGCGACCGCACTGGTGACTTATATACATTGCTTGTCGCGGCTTCCACCTTTGCTCTTCTTACCAATAGTCATTCTGTCTTGCACCAATGCCTTGGCCACCAGGTGACTATGTAATTCAAATTCTCTCGTCACGTGGCCTTGTGTCTTATACTAAACAAAATATTCAACCCTTGTGTCGCGCTGTTAGTTACGGAAGATCTACCTCTGTTGTCACATCTCCCTTCGACATTATACACCCTCCATCTTTGGACATCTCATGTTTTCTTTATGAGTGGATATAAATACTACGTTCTTTTCTTGAATTATTATTCACACTCTATTTGGGTATATCCACTTCACAAAAAACCCGATGCCTAATCACAATTTTTGTACTTTCGTGCATTTGTCAATACAAAATTCAACCGTGAAATCAAATCATTCCAACGTGATCATGGTGAGGAATTTGACAACACCCCCTCACCAAAATTGTTTGTCACTAATGGCGTTCAATTTTGTTTCTCATGCCCTAGCGCATCCCAACTTCACTTTTCGTCTTGTGTTCGACTCTATAGTTACTATCTGGTGACTATAACACATAGACGACCACATATATAACGACGAATACATGATCGAACGAATCTTGGTCAAACGGTTTAGAAGAGGTAGTTATTGGTCAAGTTGGATGCCTAATAATTTCACTCTCACATTATGCCCAATCACGTTCACGTGGCTAAAGAAAATAAAAAAAATAGTTTGAAAAAACTGACTCACACCATGCCCAGTTAACATCCTTGTCAGCGTCCACGTGGCCAAAAATTAAATAAAAATAAAATTTGAAATAACTGAAAAATTATAGATTTATTTCATAAATCGTCCCTATGGTTAATATGTTACAAAAACAGTTCTGTGAATGTGAAAGGATGAAAATGCACCTCACGTTACGGATCAATTGGACGAAAATTTGGTCAAATGATCGGTCAACTCAATTGGGACAACCTCAAAGCCAACTAGTGTAATTAAATACGTTTTAATTTTGTTAACACTTGATGACAACTTAGGTCACGTTTGGGTAAGTTCAATAAAAAATAAAAAAACAACAAGAAAATAAAAATCAAGTGCACTTTCCATCATGTTTTTAAACAGCACAGTATATTAAAAACGATAAACCATCGAGCTTCAAAAAATACAACATTCTATCGCGCATAAATTTTCTTATCTCTTAATAAATATTGAATGACAATGAGTATCTTTTAGTCCCCACATTTTTAAAAGTATGTAAAACGTATGAGTGTGAGGTCTCAAGTTCAATTCTTAACAGGGGATACAGACAACTCTCAAGTGGTCACACCAACCCTCTGGAAAAGGAAGATTTTACTTGGTTTGAGTTTGTGTAACAGTGAGCTAAAACCCGTAGTTAAAAAAAGCCACTCTTTATAATACATATTAGAAATCTAAGAACCTATATAAATTTTGGTCATGAATGCTTCACTTTTTTAGTACTAAAAAAATTAAAAATTTTGGTCATGAATGCTTCACCTTTTTAGTACTAAAAAAATTAAAAATTTTGGTCATGAATGCTTCACTTTTTTAGTACTAAAAAAATTAAAAAATTTGGTCATGAATACAAATTTCCGAGATAGACAAAGAAGAGTTTAATATTTTTTGTTTTGTATATTGAACTTCTCACACAACAAATCATCCGAAACATAATACTATCTTAGAAACGTATAAACCATGTGTAATGTTGTATATAGTGGGATGTAGTGCTAAAATAGTTTCTATATCATTTATTTGTTATTATATACACTTCATCTTTTCAATAATTGATGATACTAGGATAAATGATGCCAAGTTAGTCTACATACAAGGTTTTTAAGATCCGAATTCTACTTAAGAACGTTAAAATTTTATTTTTTTATTATTTTATTATTATTTTTTTTTTTGAGAATTTATTTTTTTGGTCTCATCGTGTAAAATGACAGTGTTTAAGTCAATTCGGAAATGTTACCGCGGGCATTTTTTTTATCTGAATGCGTCGGTACTTTTGTAACATTTTTTTTCCCCTATTTTGTGCCAAAAATTTAAAAAAAAAAAAAAATTGGGCCGGCCCAGCACTGTAGCAATGTAGAAAAAAAAATATTGGGCCGGCCCAAGCACTGTAGCTTGCTACAGTGCTTAAAATGTACAGTATTTTTTTCAATCGTAATGATTATATATATAATATTTCACGTCAATCTTATGAAAATGAAAAACTTTACGTGGTTTGAGTCTATGTGACGACGAGTTAAAACGCCGTGAATTTGTCGGTCAAAAAGTCGAAAGCCATGATTTAGAAAGAAAATAAGTCACTCTTTATAATACATATTAGAAATCTAAGAACCTATATGAATTTTTGGTCAGTACTAAAAAGGTTTAAAAAAATCTAAGAACGTATATAAATTCCGAAGATGAGAATGGAGAGAAATTCAATATTTTCTTGTTTTGTATATTGAACTTCTCCCACAACAAATCATCCGAAACATAATACAATCTTAGAAACATATAGGCCATGTATAATGTTGTATATAAGCACGTTACCTTTCACTTATCTGACCTATGTGGGATGTAATGCTAAAATAGTTCAGAAACATCTAAATACTTGATAGAACGTAAAACAATTGTAAGTAACACAAGAAGTTTCCAGAAAAGTTTTCTAAGAGCCACATAAAAAATAAAAAACGTGTTCAAAATGAGTATTTTCTTAAATTTCTCTACCGAAATTAGATATCTTGATACGTCGACTGGACAGGACGTGGTTGTTCAAGGGGTGAGAACGTCGAAGCGAGATAGGGTTGCTCCAGCCCGGTTCAAGGACTTCGTGATGGGATAGGATATCTATCAATTATCTATTTATGTTTTATTTAGGATATGTGTGTCGAGTCCAAGTTTTATTAGGAATGTGTCAATTCTGTTTAGGATAAATGTTGGAGTCAAAGTTGGAGATTATCTCTAAACTAGTATTTAAGTATTTGTCATTCAATGAAAGTTATTAGTTTTTGATCAATAATCTGTTCTTCTTCATCTTTCTCTTAAGGAGCTCGCATCCGCTATAGTGGTGCTACTATCGATACGGGTAAGTCGTATCATTGGTGCTTTCATTGCTTCACTCATGGACGAGAACATTGTTCGCTTATGGCTGAAGGAACAACGAGATGCGGCAGAAAAACTGGCGCAATAGCAGGCTGCGGCTTTTTAGGCGCAAATCGAGGCCTTACGGGTTGAGTTACAGGTGGCGACAGGGGTGCTCCAGGGGCGGCCTAGGGGTGGAGGTGATCAGGGATCGTTGCTACCGCGATCCATGCGCCTCGGCGTTTCAAAGTTTTCAGGCCCCGATCCTGAGAGTTGGTTGTTTTCGATTCAGGAATACTTTACCTTGCTCAACACACCCGTCGATCAGAGGTTGAGAATCGTAAGGTTTAATCTCGAAGGGGCTGCTGCGGAGTGGTTTCGTTGGATGACACGGAACGGGTTGATTACCGATTGGCCTAGATTTGAGGAGAGCGTAAAAAATCGGTTTGGTCCTTCTAAATACGAAGATCCACAAGGGGCCTTGTCTAAGTTGTTACAAACCACGACAGTTGTCGAGTATCAAGGGGAGTTTGAAAAGCTTATGAACAGAGTCATGAATATCTCAGAAACTTTACTTATCTCCTTTTATATATCCGGACTTAAGTTACCATTACAAAGGGAGTTGTTGGTATCGAAACCAACGACACTGAGGGATGCGTTTGCGTTGGCTTGTGTCACAGAAGCACGCTTGGAAGACCAAGGGACGGTGGCGATTACACCCAAGTCTGCCAGTAACAGTTATCAGCGGCGGGTGGCACATACCAAAGTTCACACATCAGTGGTTGATAAAAGTATTGCTTCCAACACCGCCGCAAATACTGTTAACCCACTGGGAAAAACTGCTAGCTCAATCAAATCGGAATCTCGCTAGGCAGAACGTCCAAATCGTTCTCTGTACAAGAGTTTATGTTTCAACGTTAAATATCCCACGCGTCATAGGGATATATATATAGATATTTTCCATATGAAAATATCTAAATTCTCACAAATATATTTTTTCCTAAATCTAATTTCTTTTTCTCTCATCTCTCTCTCTTCTCTCTCTCTCTAAACCTTTATCTCTTTTCTAGTTTATAGTTTCGTGATTGAATCGAGTTATGAAGTATTAATCGGAACCAACATTATGGGGCAAGATTGGTACTACCGGGGTGCGTGTGCTCATTGATAACGGAAGCACGCACAATTTTATGCGACCTGATGTAGCTGAACGCATGTGTCTACCACTCGAAGCAACCAAGGCTTTTAAGGTATATATCGGTAGCGGGGAGACGTTGTTGTGTGAGAATGTTTGTTCACGGGTGACTCTCCACATGCAAGGTTTAGAGGTGGAGGTCGATTTATATGTATTGCCTATGCAAGGACCCGACGTGGTCTTAGGTATTTAATGGTTACAAAATTTAGGGAAGGTTACGCATGATTACGCACATCAAATCATGGAATTCGCTCTCGGGGCAACGACCTATACGTTGAAGGGTGACGAGTCGCTACGCATGAAGAAAATTAGTCTACACCGCATGCAAGCATTATTAGATACGGAAGGCGTCTATGGGATTTATGAGTGTCACGGCTATGCTTTGCAAGGTGAGAGTAATCAGGTGGCATCAATAGTGTCCACGCCTTCGGCACAGCCCGAGCTCGAGCGTCTTTTAGCTCGATTTGACGATCTTTTTCAGGTACCAACGTGTTTACCACCTCCGCGATCAGTTGACCATCGAATCCATTTGCTACCTAACACTAAGCCGGTGAACGTGCGTCCGTACCGTTACCCGCATTATCAGAAGGGTGAGATGGAAAAGTTGGTTAATGAGATGTTAAGTCAAGGCATTATTCGATTTAGTCATAGCCCTTTTTCCTCTCCGGTATTACTTGTCAAGAAGAAGGATGGGAGCTATCGTTTTTGTGTGGATTATCGTGCTCTTAACTCGGTCACGGTAAAGGATAAGTTTCCAATTCCTACCGCCGATGAGATGTTTGCTGAGTTAGGCGGGGCAAGTATTTTTACTAAGCTGGATTTGCGAGCAGGTTACCATCAGATTAGGGTACATGATCGGGACGTTTACAAAACAGCGTTCCGGACGCATGACGGGCATTACGAATTTTTAGTCATGCCGTTCGAACTTACTAATGCGCCTTCAACGTTTCAGGCGACCATGAATAGGTTGTTTTCTCCATACTTACGTAAATTCGTGATTGTGTTTTTTGATGACATCCTTGTGTATAGTACCACCCTTAGTTTACACTTGGAACATTTGGAGTGCGTTTTTCGGTGTTTACAGGAACATCGATTTTTGGTGAAGCGTTCTAAATGTGTATTCGGAGCCGGGGAACTCGAGTACTTGGGGCATATTATATCGGCTCGCGGGGTGCAAATGGATCCTAAAAAAATTGAGGCAGTACGTGAGTGGCCGGTTCCTAAGAACCAAAGGCAGGTTCGGGGTTTTTTAGGTCTCGCGGGGTACTATCGGCGGTTTATTCGAGGGTATGCATCAATAGCATCTCCCTTAACAGATTTGCTGAAACACGACTGGTTCAAGTGGGGGGAAACGGAGGTTCGGGCCTTCGAATCACTCAACAACAATTGTCTAATGCTCATCTTCTAAGTCTCTCAAATTTTGACCAGATATTTATGATAGAGGCGGATGCATCAGGCGATGGAATCGGGGCAGTCTTAATGCAAGGAAATCGACCCATTAGTTATTTTAGCCGTAAGCTGGGGACGCGGATGCGGGTGGCTGCCACTTATCAGAAGGAATTGTTTGCCATTGTGGAGGCCGTATATAAATGGCGACAATATTTACTCGAACGTCGATTCATTATACGCACGGACCATAAAAGTATGAAGGAGTTAATGCAACAAGTAATTCAAACGCCGCTGCAGCAAAAGTATGTAAGGAAGTTAATGGGGTTTGACTTTGAGATAGAATATAAGCCCGGGGTAGCCAATCAGGCTGCAGATGCGCTTTCTAGGGTGTGCGAGGAGACCGATCAGGTGACCGCGGCGTTCTTGTCTTTAAGTCAACCACTGGTGGGATTTATGGGTGACTTGCGCGATGAGAATGAAACATTAGCGGACCTACTGGAATTACATCGCAAACTGAATCAAGGTGAGGTGCTTAGTGGGTTTCGACGAGAGAATGGGTTGTTACTTCACAACAACCGCTATTATTTGGGGCAAGAATCGAAGCTTAAGACATTATTGTTGGAAGAATTCCATGCTACCACCTAGTGCCCCGGGATGGGGGGGGGGGGGGGAGGCATCAATGAAGACCAAGGATGGGTTGTTCGGCTTTGTTTTTCAGGAAAGGAAATGCGCAATCAGTTGCGGGTGGCGCGTTTATCAAAGAAAGCTTTGGTGATGCCAACAAACTAAGTTATCTATTACCTCAATAGAGGGACGCCTTACAGCCTCTTCTACGCCTACGGCACACACACAGGAGCGCGTGACGTCCCCGATGGACTTCATTACTGAAAAGATGAGTTTATAGCACAAGATTATTAGATCTTATATATCTATGGATGAACAATAACAATAATTGATAACACCAACGAATAAAAAAGAACACAACAAAGTGTATCACAATTTTTATTCTTTACTGAACTTCCCTAAACCCCAACTATAATTTGGGGCTACACCAGACTAACTCAAGTAGGTTAGTAGATAAACTAGTCGCGCTCTTTATCAGTTCCGACTTGCTATCCAACTATCTAGACTCACCATTGGGACAAGCCTAGTTTTTTTCTATGGATGGGATCTTAATGCTAAAAAATGTCCTGGAGATCTCCTAATTTTAACATAAAGGAGTCCTAGGCTTACAAGAAAAACTAATTAAATATTTAATGAGAGAAACAATTAATTATCCTTCTCATGCATATTCATTCTTATCTTATATTGACCAATCTTTTTTCTCTACATCTTTGTAGAACTCATGATGACAATTTTTTTGGGTCCTTCTTGTTTCCATCTTGAGTTCATTCTTTTATTCACTTTGTCTCATCAAATCAATAATCCCAACAATATTCCCCTATCTGATGATGACAAAACAAACAAAGTTCTCGTAACGAACTTTCATCATAAGCCAAAGCTTCCCCCAGAAGTGGAGATTAAATCAACTCCCTAATGAAATCAAAAGCTTCAATATGCTTTCCCCTTGACTTAAGATAAGAATTAGAATCCTTGACTATGTCACCACACATAATAAGCTGCAAATCATATCTCTGTAGTCTTCTTCCCTTTTTGTAATCATCCAATAGGGGTCTTCTTGTAGATATGCAACTTGTAAACCACGTTCCCGTCAAGTGTGCATGTAGAGTGGTTTAAACAAATTTAATTATTAAGCAATTATTAAGCTTCCCCTGAAACCAATATGTTTACCATCTCTTAAATCTCAAACTCTGTAGGCTCTATGTAGTGATTACTGATGAAGAAAACCGAGTATAAAGAATTTGATGAAGAAGTAGAATCTCCCAAACTTGTGTCTTATGTCTTGCACTATCCACGTGACGTCGAACTTATAAATAAATCTGTGAAATATAAGTAGACCGCAACCTCTTGACAAAAACCTCATCTTCTATGAGACACATACTAAGTGATAGCAAATGTGAGCATTGAGCACCCTAAGAAAAATCACACACCTTTGCTAGATTTTGAAAAGTCTTCATCACACCATTATAAGCACGAACAAGTTATCTTTAAAGTCATAGTCTGCAAAACTATACTTTAAGATATGATAAGACACGCACCTGTGAAACCCAACTACAACATCAAATAAGCAATATTCAACTATCTTCGTAATTACATCTTCAAATAATCCAAAAAATACAAGCCATAAATCAATAAGAATAAACTATTTGAAAAATAGTTATGTCCGAGATCCAAATCCATCCAAAAACCAAGTACTGTCCGATATCGAACAAGCCTAGCAGTACAAACTGCTTTGTCGGACAACTCTGGCAGTATTAAAATCCAACCAGCAGTATTAATCTTCTCCTTTGGCAGCACTAATAAGGACCGAGCAGTACTAAATGAATAACAACCACACTATCTAAACCCATTAGCCCATATATCATCACGTGTACATGAATCACTAGAAAAATCCATTTCCATAGTAGCATTAATAAGAAATATATATGGAATAGAAGATCATCCCTAAAAATCAGGGATTTTATATTGAAAATAAATCCTTATTCCATGATCATAGCCAAATCATAGAAACTGCCATAAATCACTTTAATATTTAAAACAACTTTCCATAATCCACGTCCATCACCAGGTAATACATAAACATGAACAGTTGTAAACCTCATAGTGTTTGCGATAGCAGCAGTATTAATACACTTTGATAGCACGTTCACTCTCATGAACCCAAGCAGCTTTTTAATAAAAAAAAAACGGCCCCTTTTTTCATTAATAAAGAATCAGAATATTTGAATATCAATTTCTTATCTTGACGCATATCTTCTTTATTTATAACTGATCTCTTCATTATGAACAACAAACCCTTAAATTTTCACCAAAGATCAAGCAGTATTAACAACTCATAAACAACAGCTGTATCAATTACCACTTCTGTATCAATCGTGTAGCGAACATATGTTCTTGATGGCTGCTCTCTATTAATCCCATGAACAAGCAACCATAACTGAATAGACACAGAACATATATCACCAACAGTTAGTGTTTCAAACAAACAAACCCTATTGCTGCTGAATAAACAACTCAATCTTAATTATGGCATACATTGCTGCTGTTGTTGTGTTAGTACACCTGGTTTACCCAATTCGATGTCGGTATGTGGATTCAAAAGAAAAACGTCTTAGACGGGCTAGGGTTTCTTAATCTTGAAACAAATTAGATTCACCTCCAATATATGATCCAAGAAATCCTTAAAGAAAGAGTATAACAATGCAACGCCAGCCCCCACTATTGAAACCACACAATCAAAAGAATTATAAAGCATTCCCCGAATTAGACTTGTACTGAATTAGGGTTTTACTAAATTAGGGTTTTTGTGGAAAACCCTAATGTCACTTGATTTTGAAATTGTTACCAGAAATCATTATATAGCTCTAGAACCTTAATTGGGTTTAATATTAGAATCTAGTAACAACATATAGTACATTCTGAAAATATTCCAAATACAAATCGAACTTGATAAAGAAACCATATACGAATTAGGGTTTTTACTTCGGTCTTCGACATATAACACCTTGTAGATCCTAGATATCAAAAGCCACCTGCTCTGATACCAATTGATAAGATCGTTTATAGCTCAAGATTGATTAGATCTTATATATCTAGGATGAACAATAACAATGATTAATAACACGCAGCGGAATAATAAAGAACACAATCAAAGTTATCACAAGGTTTTCTTTATTGAATGTAGGGATGAGCAAAAGAACCAAAGAACCGGATTGGAATCGAGAACTGGACCGGAACCAAGAAGAACCGAACCGGAACCAGAACCGTTGGTTCCGGTTCCGTTTTTTGAGTTTGAGATTTTTCGGTTCTTGGGTCGGTTCTCGGTTCCTCCTTTTCTAAAAAATTCGGTTCTCGGATCCATCGGTTCCGTTTCCAGACCCATGCTCATCCTTAATTGAACGTTCCCTATTACCCCAACTATAATTTGGGGCTACACCAACTAACTATGGTGTACTATTCGACTCTCATCAGTCGACTTGCTATCTAACTATCTAGACTCT
>BQNB010097001.1:8820-23393 GCA_026074375.1 Tanacetum coccineum | reverse complement strand
GCTAGTTAAACCAAACACGTTGCACTAGGCGAGTTGTAAAAAGCGAGCTGAGGAAATCCTAATCCAGCGACTTAAAAACAAGCGAGTTCATTCAAACGAGTACATAAGCGAGTTCATACAGACGAGTTGACGAACGAGTTAGTGCATGTACAATAGGCGAGTTAAGGTTTAACTCAAGCGAGTTATGGATTTTATTTGACGAGTTAACTTTTTGTTTGACAACTTAAGTTTTGAAACTTCACAAGATAACTCAAACAACAACACCTAAAACTGCAACACATCACTTTATCTTCTTAAGATCTTTAATTCTTTCAAATCAACAAGAAAAATGTCTACAAGTACAATGAACAATGACATAATGGCGGCAGGTTTAAAATAACGTCTACCAATGCTTACACTCGGTAGCTATGCTTAGTGGAAATCCCGAATCATGAGATACAACGATTTAAAACCAAACAAGATCCATAAATGCATCTTCGAAGGTCCTTATGAACTTGGTCAAATCACACTTACTGCAGCTCAAGCAGAAGGAGAAATCAATGCCCAAGAAGGTCAAGTTGTGGAAGAAACTTATAAAAATACTAGTGACAAGGTCCGTGCTATGCTAGATGCTAAAGCAAAAGCTGTTCATATCATACTGAATGATATTGGCAATGACATTTAATCCACTGTGGATGCTTGTGCTAATGGTAAGGAAATTTGGCTAGCAATTAAATGCTTGATGCAAGGAGAATCTATAAACAAACAGGATTTTAAGACTAAGTTGTTTTGGGAATTTAGAAAGTTTGTTTCAAGAGACGGGGAATCACTGGAATCATACTACACAAGGTTTTTGTTGGTGCAACATTGAATAGGATTTCCTTTATGTTTTGACGATGACAAATAAACGTTCGCAACACTTAAAATAACAAACGATATCCAAAATCCAGAAAACAGGGATTATATTCTTGGCGCATGAGGTAGCGCGCCAGGGGCTGTCCCGTTTTTACGGATTTTGTTTTATCGGCTTTCCTCTTACCCGACACATGTGAAAACTTCAATAAAGGTATGTACATGATACTTGAGCATTTGAGAACACTTCAGATAAGGTTTAGACTTAGAGATGAGCAAAAACAAATCCTCATGTTTTTAACAAAACGCCAACTCAAATATTTTATCAAATGCCTCTAGCCAAGGACGAAACTTCTTTCTAAACCTAGTATGAAATATACTTTCAACATACCATCAAACGAAAGTATTCATTTTACCTTAATCTGGATTTACGTTGTTCCTAATCACGTAATGGGTTTTACTCCCTTATTGGTCAATCTAAGTCAAATGTCACTTTGCATAAACGCATCCTTTCTCGTTAGGAGATATGTTTTACTTGAGATGCAAAACACTTAGCTTGTTTGCATCAAGATAATTAATGTTTAAATCCATTGTTGATAATCATGTATTAAAGTCTAAATGACTAACTGAGTTTGTGAAACTCGAAGGTTAATCTTACTTTGATCTTTTCTACCTTTTTCGATATAATTGTTTTACAAACTCCTACAAATATTCCCCATACATCACCCTCACCTCACTTCTCATTTAAACACTCCTAATAATTTGTTAATCTCTTCTATCCAACAAATGATTATTCACACCTTCCACACACTCTAAAAATTACTTTCCTAAACCATTCCATAATCACCATTCCATAATCACCATTCCCCGTTTATTTTCTCTCTTAATGGCAATATGATTATCCACCCAATCAATCCTTTGATTATCACCCTCATCATCCTCATTAGTTAAACCTTCCTCACCACAAAGCCTATACCTTCTCTATATAAACCTTTCCCAAGCACACCCACATGGGATAACTCACATTCCATTACACAATGTACCTTCCTTATACTTGTTGTACCTTTTGTCCCCCAACATTCCAACATAGGCTCATATCCATCACATCCCAACATTCTCTACCATACAATCTCTATTCATTCTATTCTTCATCCAAACACCTATCCTCACACATATCTTAGTTTGAAATCAAATCACACACATACACACTCACACACTCACCAAGCTTCTCCCATACACTTCTACCCTTCCTAACATTTGAATTTTGAATTTCAAATGTTAGGCTCCCTTCCATCACATTAACATCACATCTTTGCCAACTCACTCCAACTCACTCCTAACTCACAACCTTATCTTTATCCGTAACAATTCAAATTTGAATTTGAATTCATTTCCTTCACATCAATGTCAACTCACACTCTTTTTTACATTATCCCACATGTTGTAATTGAGTTTGAATTTGAATTTCAAATCCCCCCACAACATCCATACTTCCTCACCAAGTTTGGAATATTCCCTTAGCATATTCTTTTCTATCTTAACCATGCCAACTAACTCACTCACTCAACCATGGTTAGTTTCCAACTAAACCATTCACCTTTGAGAAATACCCAAAATATATCCTTTGTCTAATAGTTCTTCTCTATCTCTTTGATATTGGACAAACATCCCCAAAACACTTTTTATTACTTCACAAACGTTTTTTATCAAATGGGTATTTGAGTTGGTTGACCTTGAGTATAAGAATAATGGAAAGGTTAAAGCGGAAGTACAATTGGGGATTTAGCAAGAACGGGTATTTAAAACGCCAAAAACTAGAAAACCCCGAGATGGGTTTCTGGCGTGCTGACGCGTGGGGTAGCGCGCCAGTGGCTATTTGGAAAAGCCAAATCCGGTTCTTGGCCTATAAATACCCCTCCTTGGCTCTTGTATTCCTCACCTCTTGCCATTCTTTCTTTCTTACCTTTTCTCTTCTTCTATCCTCTAAGTCTAACACCTCTTTTGTTATTAATCTTCTCATTCTATCATCTATTGAAGAACATGTTATCCCACTAGTTTAATCTATTATACAACACTAATCTTTACCAATATGCTAGAAAATAAGAAGAAAACTTAGAGAGAGAAAGTAGAGAGAGAAACAACTAGATTAGAGAGAATGGTGAGTTACAAGTGAAATGAAAATGTAACCAACACCCTTCACCAAGTGTGGTGAAGGGATATTTATACCCTTTTGCCTTAGGTGAGGCGTATGGGCTTCTAAATGGGCCGGGCTTGGCTTCTCGTGGGCTTTTAGCCCGATACATAGACAATATTAGATTAATGTCCAAGCTCGTTAAACCCGACTAGCCTATTACAATACAAGACCTAGTTTGACTTTCTAAGACCGATAACATTCTTGTTTGACTTAATATAATTAAGGCTAACAATCTCCCCCAATGTTGAGGTCTCTTTTTTCAAACTCCTCTGTACCACCGATGACATCGAAGATATGACGTTTGAGACGTTTATTGCTTTGCCTTGTATATGGATCTTGTCTTGTTTGTAATGTGCTTTGTTCACCATGCTTTGTGATCTTGATTTTGTTTGAGCCGTTATCATTTGACTTGATTCTTTAAGAATCGTTATCTTGCTATCATCTCATTGACTAGAAATCATCTTGCTTTGACTTTCCTTAATCAACTGAGTGCTCTTGACCAACATGCTCATAACTTGTTTACAATCTTTTTGACATATGTGATATAATCAACTACCTTGACGTTGAATGATTGACTTTGAACGCTTGGTATAGCCATGTGGTTCAGTGAATCCGACTCCTCCCCGCTGGAGACGGAGGCTCAACACTGTCTCTAAACCTGAAATAAACAATTAGTAAATAAAGAGATGAAATGGCTTTTGTCATTCATCTTGAGTACGGTTGTCTTACAACCTCCGGATTCCTGTTATATAGATAAATACATACATGTGATCAGGTAGATTCAAAGAATCTCCATGACATGGGGTTTCCCTCCAGCTCACAGCTAGATCTTCTAACACAGGAGGTATTGATTTACCATGTTTGCTAGTCTCATTACCGAAAATGTCTCAAAGCAACAACACGGTTAAGAGTGAATCAGATAGTTACTATCTTTCTGATTTAGGTCGTCAATATCATTTACTGGAACCAAAATTGATAACCAGTATAATCCAACCAAAAGCCGATTCATAGAAGAATCTTGCAAGTCAACCTACCAAGAGCTTGTTTGATGGTTGCTCAATCAGGATTTTCAATCTTCACTTGAATACATAAGTATCACTCAGATTTTCTGGCAAGACTCAAGGATAATGCATATGAACTCCTTGTTACATTCCCTTACAAGCCTGCAGAACATTGTGGTTTATTCAACAAGTGTAATTTTGACATTGTGTCCTAATGAGATTTTAATTTGATCTCTTTCTTCAGCTATTATATTTTCCACAAGTAAACACAACAAACAAAGTTAACATTCAGGTCTTACATTCAAACTGTCATTACAACGCAGTTACCGAGCGTTTTATTATTTGATGGAAGACTTAGAACTTTTCCTACGGTGGTCCTTCTACTTCTGCTTCTCCCTTTACTATTGTTAGACATTATCTATCT
The DNA here is from genome assembly GCA_026074375.1 of Tanacetum coccineum. Classification (NCBI taxonomy): domain Eukaryota; kingdom Viridiplantae; phylum Streptophyta; class Magnoliopsida; order Asterales; family Asteraceae; genus Tanacetum; species Tanacetum coccineum. The sequence continues at coordinate 18,943 of BQNB010097001.1, read as the reverse complement.
TCCAGATGATTTCTCTTAATCTGTGGTCTGCAAACTCTAGTATTGGGCATTACTACTCCCGTAGAGAAAGACACGCGTTTGTTAGATTCCTAATGTCTTGATGCACCTAAGGTGTTCTAGATAGAGTAGCTTTGTGTGCACTTTATGTACATTCCTGGTGCAATCACATTTGGTTCTTGACAATTGGCCACATGATTTTGAAGCAAAATCTGTGCATGACTGTTTTGAAAAATCAATAAACCCTTTTGTGTGGTAAACTGACTATGACTTTGAGCCAACTTCTTTTGCAAGAGAATCATAAAAAATATCTGTTTAACCCCAAAATGATTGTCTTTTGACTTTTAAAAGCATTTGTTGTCAGAATAACCGATGAATTTTTCAAACTTACTTTCCTCTACAATGTTCCTTACATTCATCTTTTCTAATGGAACAAGTTTTTAAAACTCACTTATTGCAATTCCATGTCTTTAGAAGATTGAGCTTTACAATTCTGAATTTCAAAAATACTGTTCACTGTTTCTTTCAGAAATACTTTGACGTACTGAGTTTCTTTGAAAGATTTGTCATATTTTATCTTTTCTTTACACTGTTGTAAATCAAGTTCAAGGAAATCGCATGTTCTGAAGTGCTTCAAAACTCTTGACATTGATCTACTTTTTAAAGCTCTTTTTTCAAGACGTTTACCCTTTTTATCCCATGTTTCCAAGTAATCACATTGACAAATTAGTAACTTCATTCCAGCTCATTTACACACCAATATTGCATTCATGAGGATACAACATCGAAAATATTTCCCTAGACAGTCGTCGATTTTCATCAAAAAATTGTGTTTTTTTGAGTTTCTAGTTAATTTGAAGTGTCTAACTTTCATTTCAGAGAATTAAAATTATCACAAATCAGTAACCATTTCCCTCGATCAAGCACAAGTGAAAATTTTTCTAAGTCCGCATTGAGTCTGCTCAATTTAGGGGCCATAATATCCTTCTATTGTGTTTTGGAATGAAAGTATCGATGTACCTAAAATCTCGTTCATTTGGCAATTATTGTGTTTGCAACGATTCCTACCACTCCGTCAAAAAAAACAGTCAACACTCTTTTTAATCTGAAAAGTCTTTAAGAAGCTTTTTAACACTTTTGATCCCAAGGAATATTCATCCATTCGTTTATTCTAACAAAGTTGTTTGTTTACCGGAAAAGACTCTTTGGAAAATTCCTTATTAGAAGAATGTATACCACCTTTGACGTTATTTTGGAAATATAGTAGTAGTTTTAGCCGACTTTTCTCGTTTGTGGAACGAACAAACATAAAGATTATTCAACTGATCATAATCAAAACGGTCTGATTATATCCACATACTTTTGATCGATTTTCTTTTCGAATACGATCTTTCGTCTGAATCAGGGCTAACTTTAACGCAAGAGTATCAATGTTAGCACCAGATCAAACATACGAGGATTCGCTCTTTGAGAGTTTCTTGTCTTGAGAGACTCAGGTTTTTTGAAAAACTCGTTTTACAATTACTGATTAGCAGATACATTGTTGTGAACAGATGAGACCATTTTTAATACAATATCATTCAAAACCTGACTTTGGTTTTTCTAAGCAATGACTTATCAAGTTTCCTACCTTGTCTTCCAACGAGTTTTTTTGTAACTTACTCTGAGCCTCTTTTGCTGTACATTTATTGAGGATGTTTTTCTTGATTGCACAATGTCATCCTTTTTCATATCCGAAACGTTTGATTTAAATCATTATTTTTGAGTAATATGACATTAGATGACTTTTCAAAATCGGATTTTGGTATGACATTGAATCCCCTTTTAGCTTTTGCACAATCAATTTCCAACCTTGAACCATAATTCCCAATCATTATACTTATCAAGTTAACCGCTATGAACTTCTTAAGTGCTTTAAACATCAACTAGATTAGTCTTGACAGTGTCATTGTTTGCTTCTTTGATTGAAATGTTATTTTTATTTCTAAACATTTATCTTAGTTTGAAATCCTAATTTTCACCTTTCAATTATTAACTTAACTCCTTTGTTTGATGATTCCCAAAAAATTTATTTCGGTTTTTTGTTTCATTAATTTCCACATTTTTAGTTTTCTGAATATAAAGAAAGCAAGCAAATCACATTCTAGATCAAGATCATCAGTTTCATCTTTGGTCCAACCTGACCACTATCTAACATATATCCAATAATCAAATAGTGATATTGGTGGTCACCATCTTCCGCCAGAAATAAGTCATTTGACTAATCAGGTATCAGGATGTTAATTTTCTGAGGCAAACACATGATAGTTTGTCATTATTTTTTGTAGCCTACAATTGGCTCACATCAAAAGATTGGTCCAGAATTGTCAACTAGATCATGTGTAACCTCATAAGTTGTGCATGTACATAATAATGTGCTATCCAATTCCTTGATCATCATCAGACTCATCATTCAGTATCATCCTAACCAAACAGCATGTTCTGCATCAACGAACCTCAGCTTCCTCTTGTTTACACAATAACATCTTTTCCTTTGTGATAAGGCAGCATCCTTTACTCGTTTTGGTTTCTGACATTTCCCTTGCTACATGCCATATTCCTTGCAGTGTAACACTGAATCCCAGACTTTTTCACTACCAAGAGTACGTACATTTTTTCCCTAGCCCCGCCCCATCAAAATAGACTCAGCCCTCTGATATCATACCCAGTTCCTCTATTGTATTCATGGCGGACATTGATCTTGAATAGCACGACTGGAGGTATGGATGAAGTATCGAAGGTAGTTGTTTTGGTATGTTTAGAAAGATTTTCTTAAACGAGAGAGAAATAAAGCCATGATTTTGTCATTTCCTTTTCCTTGACATTTCCTCATCATCAGTAACCTTAGCAGGTTCTGATCAAAAGTAGGATGCGAGAAGAAGTAACAATTGCTTTTCCTGCTATTTCAGGTAGACAGTTTCTATCTGTGTGAAGAAGTAGTTTTATTGTTTTGATGTAGAAGTTTTTGATGAGTGGTAAACTGTTTGTTTGTTGGAGCACAAGTGCACGTAGTGATTTACTAGTGCGTGCTAGTCTTAGTCATTTCTTATCTCATTTGACTTCATTCTGGTGTTGCTTTCATAATGTCATAAAGCATGTGATAGGAGACTCTTCAGCTATTGACTCTTCTTAACAAGTGTCAAAAACCCTTTGCCATTCGTTTTATTAAGTAAGAACTGGCATTCACTTATGATGAATTAGTAACGTGACACTGATTCGACAAGCACATTCTCATCTTTAAAACCGTGAGTAAAACGATTCAAGTGATTCACCATGCCCGTAATGTGATTTTCCAACTCCAATATAAATTGTTTCAAGATCTTAACATTGATTGATTCACCTTGGTTTCAAACCTTCAATGGCTTTCCCACATTTTCACATGCATTCGGACAACATCAACTGTGGAGTAGATATCGTACAAACCCTGTGAGAATGATCTGAACGGCTTTTAGTTTCAGCATTCAGTTGATCCACGTATGGTCTTGTGAAACATTACTTATAGTTCTCCATAGTACCTCCTGTAGTTGATTTCAGAACTACCTGTCAGCAACAAACTTGTTTTCTTCCTCACCCATTGATACGTTATTGGTGATTTTTAGAGACAATATTGGGATTGAGTTCACTGTTAGGTTTTTTGTGTCAAGTGTGATCTCTTGAATCTGGATTCATTGAACGTAATTACCGTGCCAACTTAGGTGGATGATCGTTGCTACCACGCTTCCATGAATACATTATGAATAGCATTATGATGATTGAGTTAGCAAATTTGATATTGAATTTGACACTCTGATTAGATTGTTTATAAATGGGATAACGTTCTTAAGTGTTATGAAGTGATTGATTTGGTGTTTAAATTAATTAAACGTTCACAGGATTTTACAAATCTTTGAATAAAACCGAGAAAAGAATCGTTATCTTTCGCGGGATTTTAAAAAAATCAAGAAGAAAGCCCGTGATGAATAATTAATATAGTTGCAAGTATAGATTAATTGATTGTTGGTTTGATGGTTAGTATGTAAGTCCAAAATAAGTTTTAAGTCCTACAAGTTTAGTTTTTGTCTTGATGTTATATTTTGATTAAACGTGATAATAGATTCTCACATTCGATCAATACCACCCTGATTGCGCGAAATAAGGGTTTCAAAAGCATGAGGGTTTTCAATGGACAAAACGCAAGAGCAAAACTCAACTTAGTAATAAAACTCTAGAGCAAAAAACCTGCTGGCTTTTTTGACCAAAACGTCAGTGAGTATGAGCAAAACGCAACTAAATAATCAAAAACGCACACATCTCAGCAAACGCAACTAATTCTAAATCAAAACGCTAACGAGAATAAGCAAAACGAACGAATCTTGGTCAAAACGGCAACCACTTCTTTGCAAAATCAACGAAATTCTTGTAAAAACGCAACGAGTTCCCTTGGTCAAAACGCAATCAAGAATTAATTGGGCAGAGTTTCTACTTAGTCAAAACGCAGTGAAGGTCTAGCACTTGTGCAAAAAAACGCAACGAGTATAATCAAAACGCAACGAGTCAGATTCAAAACCCAACGAATAATAGCAAAACGCAACGGAGTCCCTGATCAAAACGCAACGAATGATTATCCAAAAACGTCCACGACAACACAACCCGCTTCAGATCGGCAAAACCCGTCACCAAGAAAAAATCTATCAAACCATTCTTGTAAGCTACGAAATGATGTTTTTAAAACCACCTAGTAATGATGCAAGGAATTGACTAGCTCAAAAGTAACTAAAAGTCTTTAAACACTTTTAAACCACGAAACAAAGATCAAAGTTGATTTTTTTTCTTGCTTTTTTTCGAACCAAAAAAAAACAACCAACTAAACCCACGAATTTCACACAAAACAAACACTACAACAAACACCCAGTTGCGGTGTTACAACATGTTTATCCCAACTAGTTTAATCTATTATACAACCAACTTTAACAATATGCTAGAAAATAAGAAAAGAAAACTTAGAGAGAGAAAGTAGAGATAGAAACAACTAATTAGAGAGAGAATGTGAAGTACAAGTGAAATGCTAAAGTAACCAACACCCTTCATACCAAGTTGGTGAATGGATATTATACCCTTTTTGCCTTAGGTAAGGCGCTGGCATCTAAATGGGTCTGGCTTGGCTTCCCTCGTGGTCTATTTAGCCCGATACATAACCAATATTAGATAAAGTCCAAGCTCGTTCAACCCACTAGCATTACAATACTAAACCTATTTGACTTTCTAAGACCGATAACTTCTTGTTTAACTTAATCTTAATTTAAGCTAACAGAACGACATCACCACAAGAGAACACACAAGAAGCTACCCCCACTTGTGTGTATATAAGTAAGGTTCTTCTTTTCTCAGACGCATTTTCATTAGAATCAAGTCTCTAGTAGGTTAGTAGTCATTATTCATAAAAAAAAAACTCATTAAGTTTGTTGTAAGGGTAGTCTTGTATTCTTATGACAAGCCTAGAACATAGGGATCTAGTTAGGTCTTTGTATACGCAACCAATGTAACTTTAGTGTTAAGTTGTTCCTTAGTGGATCCTAGAAAGTCAACTCACGGGATCTAGGGATGGATTCTAGGCGAAATATCGTTAGGGAGGAACTCTATCTTAGTAGAGCATCGACCTTAGTGCCTAGAGAGAGCGAATTCAATTACAATTTTTATAGTCCACCACGAGTATTATGCTAGAGTAATAGTATCGGTGTCATGGATTCGCAACTAGACGTACAAATGATCTAAACCCCCCATCATGAACCAGTATATATCGTTCTCTCTCTCTCTCTATCTCCATCTAATTATTGTGTTCATCTTCAAGTAGATCATTACATCACTCGGTTCTTTAGGACTTGAAGTTCTTTAAACTTCGAAGAAGTCAAGAAGACCATATTCACCCCTCTATACGGTTCTACAATTGGTATCAAAGCAGTTTACTTAAGTTTTCAAGCGTTAAAACCTTCCCTGAGAAGTCGTTTTAGTTGAAAACTTCTTTTTTTTTAAATTCTAAATCTGCACTCTGATTTTTGAAAACGTAGAGTAAAGATCTATGACTCAAGAGAACATTCAATATTTAGGGGAATGTACAAGCTATCATGAGTCCCGCTACGAGAAAGATCCAAAGATTGTTCATGAAGATTCATGAAGTGATATCAATGAAGACGATCATAAAGAAGTGAACGAGTTATGTCTCAAGGCCGTCGGATCTCAAAAGGTATATCTAAACCTTTCTTGCTTAAATAAAGCTTTAAGTATAGAAAACCTAGAAAGTGATAACTTTCAACTCATAGAACTAAATAAGGATTATGTAAGAGATTAAAGCTTGATTAAAGGAAAAATATAACTTGCAAGAAGAAACCAATAAACTTGTCAATAAAGCAAATGAACTTGAGATCATAATTGAAGCAACCAGAGCCGTCAAAACCAAAGAGGTGATTGAACCATGCTTAAACTGTGAAGCAATCACACATGTGGTTGACTCTTTGAAAAATAATGTGTCTAAACTTCAAGATGAAACTCTTAACTTTTCAAAATTTAAAAAGAATAGCAATACTTTAGATCATATTTTGTGTCAACAAAAATCATCACATGATAAGGAGAGTCTTAGTTTATCAAAGAATAAGAAAACCACCTTTAAAAGTCTATATAAACCACTAGTGTTCATTAAACAAAGTCAAAACAAACCACCCGACAAATCAGTTTTTGGAGACGACACGCTAAAGCGCCATCAGCGCGCCAAAACACTGATAAGCAACGGTGATCTGACTAACTATCATTTTAAGCCTATAGTTCCTCAAACTAATTGTTCTAACTCTTTTGGTATTGAAGTTCTTGTCTTAAGTGTCGAGACCATGAAAAAGTTTTACAACCCAACTTCACATAATGAGCTTGGTTCCACCAAAGAATCTAAACCTCAAATCTTTCGCAATCAAAAATTCCTTTTTTGAAAATCACGACCATCATCACAAAGAAGAAATCACTCATATAACAAATCAAATTCCAATCAAGCTCATAACCCCTTTTAATAGAAGAGATAACTCCTACCCAAACCAAAGTTTTCATAAAACAAACTTTTATCAAAAATCACAAACCTTATTCTCAAAACATCTCCCTACCAATGTTTTCAAAGTTTGGTCTAGAGACACTATGTATCGTGCTCCAAGATCCAAGAATGTATAACTTAGAAATGTTTTATGCTAACCTAATAGACCCAAAAGACAATGTGGACTAAGAGTTTGAGTTTCATGTTTGTTTTATAGGCACATCACAATTAAATCCTCATCTGGACTCTTAGAGTGTCAACAACAAAAACTCAAGGAATTTTGCAAGGGGTAATAAGGCAGTTGTGTCAGACAAGGTCTGTGAATCTAGAATAAACCAAAAGGGAAACTTCAGTGAAGGTAACTCTTCTTTGAATTTCAATAAGATAATGTATAAGATCAATATATGTAGCTTAGCTTACTCACATGCTTATAATGATTGTGACTTCACCAAATATGCTTTTTGTATTGCATCCATAATAGATCACTCAACTCTCTGGCATCGTAGACTAGGACATATTAACATGAAGGTAATTAAAAACATAGTCTCAAAAGGGCTAGTTATAAAATTACCTATGATATTGTATGACAATCATTGTTGTGATATTTGCAAGTTAGGAAACAAAGTCCATGCTAGCTACAAATCTAAAAATCAAATTTTGAGTAAAAGAATTTTAGAACTTATTCACATCGAAGTGTTTGGTCCATCATCTATCCAAAGTTATGGAGGTAACTTCTACACTTTGATTATAGTTGATGACTACTCAAGGTACACATGGACACAATTTTTGAAATATAAAAACTAAGCTTTTGAAAAATTTAAGATTTTGAGAAAAAATTTGCAAAACCTACTTGATTGTTTAATCGTCTCAATACGAACTAATCATGGTAGAGAATTTACCAACAATGTGCAATTCGAGGATTTTTGTGAAAAACATAGAATCTCTCATAACTTCTTGGCTCCTCGCTCTTCCCAACCTAATGAGATTGTTGAAAGGATAAACCAATCGTTACAAGAGATGCGTCGTACAATGATAAACAAGTAATCCATTCCACAAAAATTTTGGTGTCACGCTATAAAAATCGCATCCTACATTCAAAATAGAACATCCATTATAAAGACCCTAGATAGAAGACCATACGAAATTCTTTCGTGGCAAAAATCCATCATTAGGATATTTTAGAGTCTTTGGATGTAGGTGTCAAGTACAAACCACTAGCCTTCATAACCTTAAGCCTTACCATGATATCTTCTTAGGATACTCTAAAACTTCAAAAGCATATATAGTGCTTAAAAAAGAAACATTAAAGATTATGGAATCTTTTAATGTAGTAAATTTATGAAGAAATACCTAAAAACTAGATAATAGGACAAAAGAACATTTCATTGAAAACCCTGCTGATAACCAATCAATCAAAAATGACCTAGAAGAAATTATTCATAGGAAGGTAAATGTAAAAGAGAATAGTAACCATATCTTAGATGACATAAGTCAATGAACTCTTAGGTCACAGATTCAAAACAATTTCTTCGCATTCGTATCAACATTAAAACCTAAAAACTTAGAAGAGGCTATTAAGGATGAAATTTAGACTATGGCCATACATCAAGAACTAAACCAACTCGTACGTAACAACGTTTGAGAGTTAGTTCTACCACATAGCTGTCAAACTATAATAGGATTAAAATGGTCTTTTGAAAATATATTGGATGAAAATGGAATAGTGTATAAAAACTATGCTAGGCTAGTGACTTGTGAACCCAATCAACCCGGATTACCCATAAACACCATCTTTGCCCTGATTGCACAACTAGAGTCTTTATGTATACTACTTGCATATGTGTGTAGTGAGATGTTTAAACTACAACAAATGGATTTCAAAAGTGTCTTTGGTCTAGTCATAGAAAGGGAAATATATGTTATACAACATCCGGGATTTGTCAATTTTCAAAAACCTCATTATGCCCTTAAATTGAATAAAGCTTTGTATGGGCTTGAGAGTGAAAATACATTATGGAATAATAGTGTAATCTCTTATCTTGTTATCCAAGATTATGTGTTAGGCATGAAAAATAATTCGTTATTTTCAAGATAAAGGACAAGCATCAAATCATCATTTAAATCTTTCAAGATGATATTGTCTTTTGGATCTACATGAAAATCTCTATGTGATGAATTTGTAAATTGCATGCATGATAAAATTTAATATGAATAAATTAGGAGATCTAAAGTCTATACTAAACTTACAAATCACACAAAGCGATGAAGTTGTCTCAAGAAATTTGATCTTGAAAATGCTAAATCCATTAAGACACCAATGTCAACCGATTTAAAACTTACCTTAGATAAGGATGGAATTTCGGTTGATAGATCTATATATAGATGTATGATAGGGTGTCTATTACATCTCACTGATTATAGACCTGACATCATGTTTAGTGTATCTTTGTGTGCACGATTCCAAGACAACCCCAAGGAATCTCACATGGAATCCATTTTACGAATATTTAGATACATAAAGATCACTCAATACTTAGGCCTCTGGTATCCAAATGCCTCATGTATTGAAGTTTGTGTCTATTTCGACTCATATCACGCCAGAGACTACGTCGATAAAAAAAGCACAAGCGACGTCTGCACCCTAGTTGGAGGATGTCTAACACAATGGTGTTGTAAGAAACAAACGGCACTCGCAATATCCACAACCGAAGCAGAATATGTTGCTGCCGGAAGGACATGCTAACAAGCGTTGTAGATGAAGCAAGCCATGAAATACTTTGACATTCATTATAAAGATGTTCTTGTACTTTGTGACAATAAAGGTGCAATAGACCTAAGTAAGAATCTCGTCCATCACTCCTGAAAGGGAGAGTGGAGACTCGAGAAGCACTGTTGAGAGGAAGATATTTGGCCCCTATTTGAAACACATCAAAATTCGTCATCACTCACTTTGAGACAATGTTCAAAAAGGGAACATTCTAATGGAGAAAGTCGCGTCCGAAGACAATATCGCCGACATTCTAACCAAATACTTAAAAC